>JARQOC010000002.1:372348185-372465476 GCA_033576535.1 Allobates femoralis
TCATTAGTACCACTTATTTTTCCATGCTTTTGTTAACTCTTTTTCCAACTTTCTTGAGATGTCATAAAATTTCTAAATGTGTTTAAATTTTTTTAAAATTTGAATTTAAAAAATGTCTATTTTTTTAAACTTCTGTTTAGGGTTTATTTTTTTTTCTATTGTGAATAAAAAAAAAGGGGCCCACTCCAATTTTTTCCAAATCACTGTATTTTGTTTCTTTACTTTTTCCCTTTTTATCGTATCCTTTTTTGGGGGAACCCGGGTTTTTGGCTAATGAATAAATGGATCTTTTACACTTAATGAGTATTGTACCCAATTATCTACTTACTTTAAAATTGCAAGGGTCTCACCCTTCACCACTCCCTCCCCATCCCAATGCCCCACTGCCCTTTTTGTTTTTTGGGGCCCAGCCATTTTTTGCACATTTCAAATGATAGGTTGGGGGGCAAATAGGGCGCCCGCTGGCACTGCTGGCACCACATTTGCGACCAGCGGGGGGCCCGCAGCCTCCTGCAACCAAGGGGCCCCCCCAAAATCTGCCGAGACAACCTTTTTCCCCGACGCTCCATTCCGCTTTTTTTATCCGCTTTACACCTAACCCCCGCCCCCCAAATCCCCTGAGAAAGGGGTGGGGCTTTGGCGCACTCTTATAGCAGGATCTAACAGGCTGCCGTAACCTGGCTTCATTAGATGACCTCAGTGTATTGTGTTAACAATCGACACCTGTGATTATAATCATAAACAATAACATCTAAAAGTATTCCTGAGCCCATTCAGTAATATGCATGACTCAAGCATGCTTGTTTTTAATACCTGAGAGCATGATAATACAATATTGACAATATTATCCAAAATCTTTGAATTTTTTGATATTATGTACTGTAAATGGTGGGACAGTCAAAGTCTTTGCAAGTTTACATTGAGGAACATTTTTCTGAAATTATTTCCCAATTGTAAGATATAGTTGCTCAAATCTTTGCTTTTGAGAGACTCTGTGTCTTTAATATTCTCTATTTATACAGTCATGTGACTTAGTTGATCATTAACCCTCCTGCTGTTTTTCATTAGTACCACTTATTTTTCCATGCTTTTGTTAACTCTGTTCCAACTTTCTTGAGATGTCATCAATTTCTAAATGTGTTAAATTTTTCAAATGTAATTAAAAATGTCTAGTTTTAAACTTCTGATACGGTATATTTTCTATTGTGAATAAAATAAGACACTCCAAGGTTTCCAAATCACTGTATTCTTGATTTCTTTACATTTTACCGTATATCGTATCCTATTTTGGAATCAGGTTTGCTAATGAATAAACTGGATCTGTACACATAATGAGTATTGTATCCATTATCTACTTACATAAATGCAATGTCTCATCCTTCATCCACTCCCTGCATCCCAATGCCCCACTGTCATGTGTTGTGGCAGCCATATTTGCACACTCAAATGATAGGTGTGCAAATATGGCGCCCGCTGGCACTGCTGGCACATTGCACAGTGCGACCAGCGGTGCCGCAGCCTCCTGCAACCAACGCCACCCAAATCTGCCGAGACACTTTTTCGACGCTCCATTCCGCTGCCTTATCCGCTTTACACCTAACCGCCGCACCCCATCCCCTGAGTAAGTGTGCATGCGCACTCTTTCAGAAGGCCACCATCTTTGTACACCTGGATATGCAAATATTGAGGTGGCATGACCAAGAACGCGCATGTGCACTCACCATCTTTATACACCATGTGGGGAGAGAGCCAGTCCAGAGTAGGGAGAGTGCACAAGGGGGGCAGAGACAGCGCACAATGGGGCAAGAAATAGCACAAGGGGACAGACAGCACAAATGAGGAAGAGAGAGCGCACTGGGAGGAGAGACAGCCCACAGGGTGGAGAGATAGTCCACGGGGGGAGAGAGAGCACACTGGGAAGAGAATGCACAAAGGAAAAAACAGTACAAGGTGAAAAAGAGCACAAAGGGGAAGAGAGCACAAGCACAGGGGGATGAGCACACAGGGGGCAGAGACAGCGTACAGTGGGGGAGATATAGCACAAGGGGAGAGAGAGCACACAAGAGGAAGATAGAGTGCCCACAGGGGGAAGAGAGAGCACACACAGGGAGAGACAGCGCACAGGAGGAGAGAGAGCACATGGGGGAGACAGCAGGAAGAGAGATAGCACACAGGGGGAGACAACACAAAGGAAAGAGCTCATGAGTGGAGAAGACAGCACAAGATGGAGAGAGCATACAGGGGGAAGAGAGTACACAGTGGGGAGAGAGAGTACACAGGGGGAGAGAGACAACATACAGTGAGGAGACCGCACAAGGGGGAGAGACACAACACGGGGGCAAACTCACAGGGGGCAGAAACAGCACACAGTAGGGAGAGAGAGACCACTGGGGAGAAATGGCACAAAGGGAGATAGAGCACACAGGGGTAGAGAGAGCACACAGGGGGGAGAGACAGCCCAAGAGGAGAGAGAGCATACACAGGGGGAAGAAACCATCTGCAGAGGGGAGAGAGAGCACAAGGGAAGAGAGAGAGTGGCTGCCCACCAGGGTAATGGGGTACTCGGAACTGGGTCGGTCAGTTCTCTGGGAAGGTCAAGGGGCTGTGATCTACCTCCGTGGCCTTGGCTGTTCCATAAATGGGAGATATTATACGGAATTTGGTTGTGACACCACCCGTGGTACTCAGCTAGGATGGCCGACACTGCGGTGCAGATCCACTGGAGCAGTTGATGACGCAGAAGAGATGGTGTAGCTCCCCACAGGTGGAGCAAGGGGGAGCCCCAGGGCAGTTGACAAGGTCTGTGCAGAGGAAAAGGAACTGTGGGGTACAGGACTGAGGGTGTGAGTAATGATGGGATGACACAAGGACTGAAGTTTCCTTTACCTTTACTTGATGGTTGATTGTGCAGACTGGGGCACTGGTAACAGATGGTAATGGAGATTTGGGCGGCCGGGTAGCAATTGGGGATTCACCTAGCCAAGTGGGTTCAGAGGTCTTCCTTCTGCGTGGTGCTGTTTGGTACTTGCTGCCTAAAGCTATGTTGCGACCCTCTTCCTCCGTGTCTAACCTTTGCCCGTATGGCAGGCAGCTAGAGCCTATTACAGGTGTCGCTCCTCGGTGGCGGCTCCAGGCTCTGGTATGCTGGTGTGCCACCGGGTGTTTAGCAGGGCCAGGGGATTTGCAATCCTCTACTCTCCAGATTTAGCTGCCGGGACTTCAGTACCTGGACAACCACAGACTCTGGCGTCCGGTTTCTAGTGCTTTCCTCTGGGGCGAGCTCGGTCACAGCTCCACTCGCCAGATTCTCCTCGACTTCTCTCTTCTTCCCTTTCACTAGCTTTCCACTGTCCTGAGATGAGCTCCACCAGCTCCAGTCCCCAGGACATCTCTCCTAAGACGTTCTCTCAGACTTTCTGTCTAACCCCTCCTCCGAGCCAGAATTCATAGGGAAGGTCCCCTAAAACCGGTTTCAGAGCTCCCTCTTCTGGTCTGGAGTCAGGACAAGTGTTGGATGCTGGTGTTACCTGACAAGGGGACTTCTTCTTTCTTCCTGGCATGACGTCACGTGAGCATGATTGCAACGTGAGGGAGGTAATGCCACTGTAGCAACCTGAATCCTTGGGTTCTACAAAAGCACACAGGGGGAGACAGCTCAAAGGAGAGAGCAAATGAGGGGAGAAGACAGCATGGGGGGAGAGGACATCACACAGAGGTAGAGCGCATAGGAGAAGATAACTTAAAGGAGAGAGCACAGAGGGGAGAAGACAGCACAGGGGGGAGAGAAATTGCATAAAGGGGGAGAGCACACGGGGACAGTGATACCGCACAGGGGGAAACAGATCAAAAGAGAGCACACAGGGGGGAGAAGGGGCCACCACCCCCAGTGCTACAGACAATGCCTCCATTGTGACATCACCGCCCTCCCAATGTGATAGCATCCAGCATCCACCTAGTTTACTGCAATCTCTAATAATAAGCAACTATTAGTGATGAGTGAGCAGTAAAATGCTCGGGTGCTCGATGCTCGGGTCAAGCATATCGAGATGTTTGGGTGCTCGACCCAAGCACAGTGCCCGATGTTAACGTATAGGAAACCTCAGCATTTTTCTGGCAGCACCCCTGGCAGCCTGGATAAACTGTAAAAATGTCACAAAAGTGTAAGAACAGTGCTCAAATGACATGGGAACAGCATGGGGAAGACGCATTTCTGACTCCCAGATCACTACGGTAACCTGGGAGTCAGATAATAAAACGTCCAAAAACGAAACCAAATGGATTTTACTGGAGAAAATGGTAAGGGCTCATACTCACTTGTGAGACAGTGTTTGTGTATTTTTTTTTATTACATTAAAGAGTTAAAAAAAAAAAATTGGGAGGCACACCGACATGGAAGAGACGTGGAGGAGGACCTCTTTAAATACTGTATGTTCCCATTATTAGGTAGTGGTTCTCCCATGTTGTTGCCTTATGGACGGTTGCTAAAAATTGGGAGGTACGCTGATGCCCCATGGAAGAGTTGTGGAGGAGGGCCTCTTTAATAATGTTCCCATTATTAGGAAGTGGGTCTCCCATAGTGTTGCCTTATGCACGGCTGCCAAAAATTGGGAGGTATGCTGATGCCCCATGGAAGAGTCGCGGAGGAGGGCCTCTTTAAATAATGTTCCCATTATTAGGAAGTGGGTCTTCCATAGTGTTGCCCTATGCAGGCTGCCAAAAATTGGGAGGCACTCCGATGCCCCTTTTTAGAGACGTGGAGGAGGGCCTCATTAAATATTGTATGTTCCCATTATTAGAAGTGGGTCTTCCATAGTGTTGCCCTAGGCAGGCTGTCAAAAATTGGGAGGCACTCCGATGCCCATTTTAAGAGACGTGGAGGAGGGCCTCATAAAAAAAACATTCTCATTACAAAGGAGTGGGTCTCCTATACTTGTAATGCCCATGCACTAAGTATGGACTGAAACATTTACCTCTGGGGGGTATACATGAATATACTGCATAATTTGTTTTTTTTTTTGTTATGGGCATCATAAACACCCTTTAAAAATATTATGTTTGTGTTGTATAATGGACCACGGTCATCCTGGTGATATGGTGGTGGAAGATGAGGAGAAGGAGGAGGACTACAGCAAATAGCTGAAATCAGGAAGTGTATACCCATGAGTGGGGGTGAAGAGGAGCATGGGAATATAGCTCCCCAAAAAAGACACTGGCTTTGAATTTATATTACGCTGCTATCATTTGGGGTAGTTGAAAAATCTTGCCCAATTCAGGCCTTGTTCATCTTGATAAGTGTCAGCCTGTCAGCATTTTCAGTAGACAGGCGGGTGCGCTTATCAGTAATAATTCCCCCTGCAGCACTAAAATCCCACTCTGACAAAATGCTAGTGGCAGGGCAGGCCAGGACTTCCAAGGCCTAGAGAGCCAGTTCATACCACGTGTCATACCACGTGTCCAGCTTGGAGACCCAATAATTATAAGGCACAGAGAAATCACGGAGGACTTTGGTACGGTCGGCAAGGTACTCCTTCAGCATCTTCCCAAACTTTGCAGTGCTTGTGAGAGTACCACATGCCTCAGGGCCATTGGAGGGGCTGAGAAAACTCTCCCAGATCTTTGAGAGTGTTCCCCTGCCTATGCTGGATTGGAGTTGTGTCTCTCTCCGGCTGTACTCCTTGGTTGTCCACTGCACTGTGACCTCTGCCGCCAGCGTTTTCAAAAGGTAATTTTTTTTACTAATTCCACAACAAGGGCCTTCTGGTACTGCACCATTACTGTAGACCTCTCCGCCTCGAGAATAAGGGATAGAAATTTCTCCTTATAGCATGGGTCTAAAAGTGTCACCAACTAATAATGAGTGTCACCCAAGATTTTGATAATGCGATTGTCACAGGAAAAGCAGCATAACATAAAGTCAGCAATGC
Organism: Allobates femoralis; assembly: GCA_033576535.1. Taxonomy (NCBI): domain Eukaryota; kingdom Metazoa; phylum Chordata; class Amphibia; order Anura; family Aromobatidae; genus Allobates; species Allobates femoralis. The sequence continues at coordinate 372,354,110 of JARQOC010000002.1, forward strand.
ATGCAAGACTGGCAACAGGCAAGACTTTCATGTCCTCCCCAAGAAGAAGACTGACCATGCTCTCCTCCTCCTTCTCTCCCTCCTCCTCCTCCCTGTCCTCTGGCTAATCCACGCTGAACAGACGGTATGACAGTTGTGCACTTAGTACTGTCTATAGCGCATGAAACTAGCTCCTGTTCTTCTTCCTCCTCCTCCTAATTGTCCCCTAATCGACATAGCAATGAGATGAGACTGAGCTGTGTGTAATGACCCTGTATGGTTCCTTGCTCCATCTCATCATACTCCACCTGCAATGCATCCTCTTTGATTTTGAGCAGAGAGCATTTCAGAAGACAGAGAAGAGGGATTGTGACACTAATGATGGCATCATTGCTGCTCACCATCTTGGGGGAGCACTCAAAGTTTTGGAGGACAGTACATATGTCGGACATCCATGTCCACTCCTGAAGTCTTATGTGTGGAGTTTGAATTGAATACCGATGGCCTTGTTGATGCTGGTAGACAACAACTGCCCTCTCCTGCTCACAAATCCTGACAAGCATCTGCAGTGTCGAATTCCAACGCGTGGGGACATCACACACCCATCTGTGACCCGAAAGCTGAAATTCTGCTGAAACCCTGCAAGGGCAGCCGAAGCAGTAGGTGACTTTCTAAAATGGGCACATAGACGGTGTACTTTGACAAGCAGATCAGACAGCTCGGGATAGGATTTAAGAAACTGCTGAACCACAAGGTTGAGCACATGGTAATGTGTGAGCTCACCTCGCCTCACAGCCGTCACTAGGTTCCGGCCATTGTAGGTTCAGCTGTATGAGCCACAGATCTGCCTGCTCTTTGCTGTCCACAACTCTACAGCATTGTGGGGTTTGTCACCTATGCATATTAGTTTCAGCACAGCCTGTTGCCGTTTGGCCGAGGCAGTGCTGCAGTGTTTCCAGCTTGTGACTGTTGTGGAGGGTGTAGAGGAGAAGGAGGAGGCTGAGGAGGATGACATTTAGGAGCTGTAGACTTTGGAGGCAACCCTGACTGAGTTAGGGCCCGCAATCCTTGACGTCGGGAGGACGTGTTCTGTCCCAAGGTCTGACTGGGTCCCAGCTTCCACTATATTAACTCAGTGTGCCATCAGCGAGATGTACCATCCCTGCCCACAAGCACTTGTTCATGTGTCCGTAGTTAGGTGGACTTTCACGGAAACTGCTAAGGGCATGGTTAATGTTTTGGGACTCGTGCTTGTGTAATGCGGGGACAGCACACCGGGAGAAATAGTGGTGGTTGGGGACTGAGTAACGAGGGACGGCCGCCGCCATCAGGTTGCGGAATTCTTCCATCTCCACTAGCCTAAAAGGCAACATTTCTAGCGCAAGCAGTCGCGAAATGTGCAAATTGAGTAGTGTGGCCTGTGTGTGTTTGGCTGCAAAGTTGTGCTTGCATTCCAAGGACTGAGGTATGGATAACTGAATGCTGCACTGGGACAAGGATGTGGATGTGTTTCCTGATGGTGGTATGTCTAATTGTGCAACGACAGGTGCAGGACAGGAGGCATCTTCGCATGCACTATGGATAGGGGATTGGCTTGCACGCACAACAGTGGAAAAAGCAGTGGTGTCACCTGCAGACACTGCTCCTGGACCCTGGGGTTCAGCCCACAAAGTTGGGTGCTTTGCTGCCATGTGCCTGATCATGCTGGTGGTGGTCAGGCTGGTAGTTTTGCTACCCCTGTTGATGCTGTCATGGCAGGTAGTGCAAATGGCCTTTTTGAAACTATCAGCAGACTCCTTAAAAAATAGCCAGACTCAGGAAGACCTAAGAGTTTTACTAGCAACTTCTGTTGTGTTGGTGTTACGGGGAATCGTTGCCCGCCTTCTGTCTGCGGCCACCACCCTGCTTCTTCCTGCCTGTAGTGGTGCTATACCTCCCTCTCCCTGTTCTCGCTCTGCAAGTCCTCCTGCCAGGTTGGGTCAGTTACTGGATCATCCACCACGTCGTCTTCCACATCCACACCCTGGTCCTCCTCCTGACTTTCTGGCAATTGTGTCTCATCATCGTCCACCTCTTGTGACACTTTCCCACCGTCGCCTTCATGTGACCGTGGCTGCTCAAATATTTGGGCATCGCTACATATGATCTCCTCATGCCCTCACTTCAAGTGGAGCGGGCGAGAGGCCAGAATCTATCGATGGCAAACTGAACAGCTCTTCAGAGTGTTCAAGTGTGGGATCCCACTCGGCATGTGGGAGTAAGGAGGATTAGGGTGAGGAATATGCGGTCCAGACTCATGGCTACTGAGACTTGACCGTGTGGAAGACAGGGTGGTTGTGGTAGTGGCAAACTAACTGGAATCATTATTTGCTGTCCAACTAACAACTTTTTGACACTGCTCTGGGTTTAAGATTGGTGTGCTGCGGTCCCCTAGGAAAAGGGACAGGAAGGTCGGGCGAGAAGATATGGGTGTTTGTTGTAGCACAATTCTAGCTTGCCCACGGCCTCGGCCTGTACGTGCACCATCACCATCATGTCCAGTCCCTCGTCCCTTGCCACCGGCCTTGCGCATTTTAAATGGTGTGATATTTTCTTTTTAAAAGTGTTCTATATACCCTGCGTGTATACAGCTAAATTAAGTCATAGAAGAAATGGTTTTTAGATGGATACTATAAATGAGATGATATTAAAAGCCTGGACACCAGCCCCAGATGTGAGTGGTATACAGCTTCTGATACATCGTACTGCACTATATACAACTCCTGCCTATAGAAAGCTAAATTAAGCCATAGAAGGAATGGTTTTGGATGGATACTATAGTTGAGATGATATTAAAAGCTTGGACACCAGCCCCAGATGTGCTGAGTGGTATACAGCTTCTGATATACTGTACTGCACTATATACCCCTTCTGCCTATTAAGAACTAAATTAAGCCATTGAAGTACTGTTTTTGGATGGATATATGATATTTCAAGCCTGTACACCAGCCCCAGATGTGCTGACTGGTATACTGGTAGACCTGTTTCCTATATACCCTACCTCCCTGCCTGACTGTATATAGGTAGATTAGTCTCAAAGGACTGTTGTTTAGATGGATTTTGCCGCCCAGCCACCTACACTACCTAAAAGGCCCAAAATCTGTCCCTCACTCAGCAGCACCTCTCCCTATACTAGCTGACAATGTGGAGCAGAGTGACGAGCACAGCGTGGTCAGGTCTTATACAGACATGATAACGCTGTGCGGCCAGCCAATCACTCTAATGCCACAGCCAGCATGGCTGTGGCATTACAGTGTGTGGTAGCCAATTCCTGCATGTGGGCTGGCTCTAAAAAGAGCGACTACATGCAGAGAGGGGGGACCCGAGCTTGTGCCCGAGCATCTCACTGGTACTCGGTGCTGTGATGTTCGGGCGAGTACCGAGTACCGCCGAGCATGCTCGCTCATCCCTAGTAACTATTAAAAATATTTAATATATTGAGTTGTTTAAGGTAGGTAATTATCGCATAGTTTTCTAAACATTTATCATTTGCATTCTCACATTGTACCTCTCCATAAGCTGATTACAAATTGTACATTCAATTTACACTGTGTGCAGAATTATTAGGCAAATTAGTATTTTGATCACATGATACTTTTTATACATGTTGTCCTACTCCAAGCTGTATAGGCTTGGGAGCCAACTACCAATTAAGTAAATCAGGTGATGTGCATCTCTGTACTGAGGAGGGGTGAGGTGTAATGACATCAACACCCTATATAAGGTGTGCTTAATTATTAGGCAAATGCCTCTCCTTAGGCAAAATGGATCAGAAGAGAGCTTTGACGGGCTCTGAAAAGTCCAAAATTGTTAGATGTCTTGCAGAGGGATGCAGCAGTCTTGAAATTGCCAAACGTTTGAAGCATGATCACCAAACAATCAAGCGTTTCATGGCAAATAGCCAACAGAGTCGCAGGAAGCGTGTTAGGCAAAAAAGGTGCAAAATAACTGCTCATGAACTGAGGAAAATCAAGCATGAAGATGCCAAGATGCCATTTGCCACCAGTTTTGCCATATTTCAGAGCTGCAACGTTACTGGAGTATCAAAAAGCACAAGGTGTGCTATACTCAGGGACATGGCCAAGGTAAGAGAGGCTGAAAAACGATCACCTTTGAACAGGAAACATAAGATAAAACGTCAAGACTGGGCCAAGAAATATCTTAAGACTGATTTTTCAAAGGTTTTATGGACTGATGAAATGAGAGTGACTCTTGATGGGCGAGATGGATGGGCCAGAGGCTGGATCAGTAAAGGGCAGAGAGCTCCACTCTGACTCAGACGCCAGCAGGGTGGAGGTGGGGTACTTGTATGGGCTGGTATCATCAGAGATGAACTTGTGGGACCTTTTCGGGTTGAGGATGGAGTGAAGTTCAACTCCAGGACCTACTGCCAGTTTCTGGAAGACAACTTCTTCAAGCTGTGGTACAGGAAGAAGTCGGTATCGTTCAAGAAAAACATGATTCTCATGCAGGACAATGCTCCATCACATGCATCCAAGTACTCCACAGAGTGGCTGGCCAGTAAAGGTCTAAAAGAAGAAAATATAATGACATGGCCTTCTTCACCTGATCTGAACCCCATAGAGAACCTGTGCCCCTCCTAAAATGTGAGATCTACAGGGAGGGAAAACAGTACACCTCTCAGAACAGTGTCTGGGAGGCTGTGGTGGTGCTGCACGCAATGTTGATCGTAAACAGATCAAGCAACTGACAGAATCTATGGACGGAAGGCTGTTGAGTGTCATCATAAAGAAAGGTGGCTATATTGGACACTAATTTTTTTGGGGTTTTGTTTTTGCATGTCAGAAATATTTTTTCTAAATTTTATGCAGTTATATTGGTTTACCTGGTGAAAATAAACAAGTGATATGGGAATATATTAGGTTTTTATTAAGTTGCCTAATAATTCTGCACAGTAATAGTTACCTGCACCAACAGATATCCTCCTAAGATAGCCAAATCTAAAAAACCACTCCAACTTCCAAAAATATTAAGCTTTGATATTTGAGTCTTTTGGGTTGATTGAGAACATAGTTGTTGATAAATAATAAAAGTAATCCTCTAAAATACAACTTGCCTAATAATTCTGCAGTGTACATGGTTGAAGTTAACTTCCAAGACTTCCAGACAAATATCTTCATAGTATTACAGTTTCTATAAAGCCATTGTGTTAAAATAAATTAGCTCTCATAAACTAGAAAATGCCATTTTTATTTCCATATTTGTTTAATAAAACCTAATACATTTCTCATGGCTGCATGAAAATCTATAACGAGGTATTAAACACATGTTATATCTTTATTAAATGTTTTTTAACAGATGTTTTTGCAGCTTTCTCTACGTTCTATGGATGTGTACTGTATAAAATGTCAATACTTTAATAAGTATAAAAAATATGTTGGCTTTAAAATTTGTTGCAAGAATCTAGTTTAATTTTATTTTCCATCCCTCAATAATATAGTTTCTTGCGTTTTCTAAACGAACTGGTTAAAAAAGTGTGACGCACGAGACACATACCTACTCTTATGCTATCTTAGCTTCTCCTTTCTATGTCCCCCCTTCCCCACTGTTTCTTTCCCTTCTCTATCTCTTTTCTTACTCTATACTTTCTATTCTTCTTGTTATAAAAGTTAATTTTGTTATACAAGAACACTGATATATACCTTAATGGATGTCTGAACTTACTGACGTTTTACATGAAAGTATATATTGCGCACTGGAATTGTAAACGTACGAGAGCATATGGTAAACGCAGATGATTTACTGAGACTATTTTTGAAGAAAAAGCGGTTACGCGAGTCTAATGGGGATGTCACACACATCAATATCGCGTGCAATATCGCTGCTGCACATGACGTTGCAGCGATATTGACGTGTGTGACAGGGCGTATCAACCAGCGATAAATTGCTGGTTGATGGTCGCCAGGTTTTAGAACCTGCTCCAAAACCTGGCGATGGTCGCCCAGTGGACACGAAGCCAGCTCCCAGCGCCTCTCAGCAAGCACTGGGAGCTGGTATCCATGGTAAACTGCGGGTAGTTAAGCGCCGCACTGCGCTTAGTTACCCGCTTATTTACATGGTTACCAGTGATCTCGCTGGTACTAATCGCTGGTGAGTCTGCCTGGGTGACAGCTCTCCAGCGATCAGCCTTCAATTTTGCCAGCGATGAGATCGCTGGCGACATTGATGTGTGTGACGTCCCCATAAGTGTTCTAATCTTGAAAAGAATTATTTGTTGTGATGTTATGTATTGCCTTAAAACATTTCAAAATTAAAGAATAAAAAAAAAAAGTGTAATGGTCATATGGGTTTATTAACCACTTAACGACCAATGACGTGCATAGGATGTCATGGATAGGTGTCAGTTCCAGCAGAATGACATGCTATGTATGTCACGTATTTGAACTGTCACTGCGTGTAATTTAGGGGTTTAACTCCTTTACTACCTAGCCTGTTTTCAAGTTCATGACCCCACCAAATTTTACAATTCTAACCAGTGTCAGTGTATGGAACTCTTCCCAGCGATTCTGAGAATGTTTTGTCGTGACATGTTGTATTTCATGTTAGTGGTAAATTTTGGATAATATATTTTGCATTTATTTGTGGAAATATCAGTAATTTAGTTTTCATAATTTGAATTTTTATGTCCTTAAACCAGATAGTTATGTCACACATAATAGTTAATAAATAACATTTATAATATGTCAACCTTCCACAAGAAAGCAATTTATCATTTTCCCAAGAAAATTTACAAAACAAATTTTAGGGGCCTCATCACATATGACAGAAAATACCCAAAATTGACAGTACTCTAAAAGGAATGCACCTCTCATGCTGCCCGAAGCCACATCCAACAAGTTTATTAACCCTTCCGTTGCTTCACAGGAGCTAAGGCAATGTGGAAGGAGCAAATTAAAATATTACTTTTTCTCACAAAAAAGTTACTTTAGCCCTAAATTTTGCATTTTAACAAGGCTAAAAGGAGAAAATGCACCATACAATTTGTTGTACAATTTCTCCTGAGTACAACGATACCACATATGTGGTGGAAAACTACTTTGTGGGCACACGGCAGGGCTCAGAAGGGAAGGAGCGCTATTTGACTTTTACAATGCAAAATTGGGTGGAATTATTAACGGACACCATGACACCATGTTTGCCGAGCCCCTGATGAACCTAAACAGGGATAATACCTCATAAGTGACTCCATTTTGGAAACTAGATCCCCCAAGGAATTTATCTAGGAGTTTAGTGAGCACCTTGAGCTCCAGGTGCTTTACAGAATTTTATAATGTTCAGCCGTGAAAATAAAAAAAATAAAGTTTTTCCCACAAAAATGTTGTTTAGCCTCAAATTTAGCATTTTTACAAGGATAACAGGAGAAATTGTACCACAAATTCTATGATACGTTTTCTCCTGAGTATGATGAATCCCCATATGTGGTGAAAAACTACTGTTTGTGTGTGTGGCTAGGCTTAGGGTAGGTTCACATTGTATTTTTGCTGCGCATTTAATGGCGTTAAACAGATCTGTTGTGACAGCAAAGGTTGCAATTTTAGCCTTTTTGAGCGCATACGTTTTTGATACCTCAGATAGATGATGGGATAGATAGATGATAGATGGTAGAATAGGTAGATCAGACTTACCAGACTCCCGCTGCTACTTCCGGGTCCCCCTATTAAGCTTCTTGCATATTCACCGTACTGACCGGCAAACAGCCAATCACAGACGTTCACACTCTTGTTCACACAGACATTTATTTTTTTATTTTGTGATTTCTTAAAAATAATTTTACAATTTTTTATAAACTTTTTTAACTTTGTCCCTATATAGGACATTAACTTTTATCACTCTGTTGAACTACTCCATTGCAATGCACCAGCTTTGCAATGGAGTATACCTGTCAGTGAGACACTGACACAAGTGTCTTAAACCATATCCCTGGTATCCCTTGCTTGATCACCATGACGTACCCATACATCATAGGTCGGGAACCCGTTCCTAACCATGATGTATGGGTATGTCATAGGTCGTGCAATGGTGACTTTGATCTGGAGGCATGAGACTCCCACTCAAATGAATGATGAACCGCCAAGCAGTCAGATCCCTTCCATCTATTATCCTGTAGCCTGCAGATTGGTCAAAACTCGTTATATTCTAAATTACTGTTTATATTTTTTATCAGTGAACATGGTCACTAGATTAAAATTGTTAAAGTTGTAGTGTTTCCAATCCATTTGATTTGCTCGTCACTAATATAAAGACATGACTAATATTTTCCAGTAGTTGACTCCTTATCAGGGGAAAACCAGGTCATTATCTATTCTAGCACTAGAGCATTTATAATTGGTTTTGTAATAAACTATTCCATTAGCAGTCAATTATAACATCACCTTATCTGGAATTCACCTTAAAATCCCTTAAAATACATATTAGTACATAATAATAGAAAAAGATGAAATCCATCACGATCATGTATTATTTACAGCTGCAATCAAGCAAAAATAGCAAAATTTTAAGTTTGTTCTATACGCAATAGTCCAAATGCAAAAATAAAAATAAAGATATTTCAATGCAATTAATATAATAACAACTGGTTCCTCTTATTTCAGAATAAATGGCACTTTTAATGACTACTGCATTTTTAGAATTATTCAACTCCCCTGAATGGAATTCCAAGTAAAAGCAAAAATTACAGATTATGGCCAGGGTCACATCTCCGTTTTGACCCTAGTCTGTCGGATTCTGGTTTTAACTTAGAACTTTTTCCAGCACTGGTGCTGGAAAACGCTGCCCTTAGTTACCCTATGCTTACCTTCACTACCTGTCACACAGGCAGCGGCTCGGAGTGCGCTTTACAGCGCCGCACAGGAAACGCTGTCTGCAACGTTTCCTGTGCAGCGCTGTAAAGCACACTCCCATACATTGCATTAGTTACATAGGGTAACTAAGGGCAGCGTTTTCCAGCACCGCATAGCTCTAAGTTAAAACCGGAATCCGGCAGGCTAGGGTCAAAACGGAGATGTGACCCTGGCCTATGTTCGCCAATTTCAAATTTAGTACGAACATTGATGATTCAGTGAACCCGAGCAATTAATTAAAAAATCGGCAAATGCGTCTCTTCGGGAAAAAAGTTTGAAATTTAAAACAGCCCTAAAACTTTCCTTGATTGGGGCCAAAACACTAACCGAAAGACCGGCTAACTGGAAATAACACCTAACCTTATGGTTAGGAGTGCTTATAGTCATCAGGTCTACTGTTTTCTTTCAACCTGTATAATTTTTTTTGAGCTTTAAAATAACTTTTTTAAGCTTCCCGGATTTTTTAACAATTTTTACACCCGCAGGGTGTGAATTTCTGAAACAATGCCAGATGTGGCAGCAGCTGTGAAGTCCAAGAACTGTACAATGTCCTTTAAATATTCATTTAAGAGAGCTTTATATATATACTAGAAAAAGGGCCGATGTGATTGCATCGGGAGTGCAGTGAAATGAATTGGTTGCATCCTTACATGTGCTAACAGGAACAGTAAACATGTATGACACTCTTTGTGCTTGTGAAAAAAGCATAGTTTTTATAAACATTTGCAAAATATGGGCAAAGCATCATACTATAAGGTAATATTGACAGAAAAATAATCTACATAAGTTTATTGTTAAGGTTCTTAGGTTTTAGATAAATATATTTGACTATGAAATGTAAAAAAAAAGCAATAAGGAAAAAACTGTTTACGTAATAGATATACATATACATAACATATAAATAGAATGAATTACAGTAAATAATACATACCATATGTTTCTAAACTATGTGTAGTGTAGGTTTAACAATGTTAAAGTAGAAATACAAATATATATGAACATATATACAGTATACAGTATACAGTCTTTATGGAGTTAAGTGTAGAGTATTATACAGCAGGTATACAGTCAGCTGCATGGGTAGCAGAATATATACAGGTGGCTCTGTGGGTAGCAGAGTATACAGGTTGCTCTGTGGGTAGCAGAGTATACAGGCGGCTGCATGTGTAGGAGAGTATACAGGCAGCTCTGTGGGTAGCAGAGTATACAGGCGGCTGCGTGGGTAGCAGAGTCTATACAGGCGGCTCCGTGGGTAGCAGAGTATACAGTCAGCTGCATGGGTATCAGAGTATATGCAGGCAGCTCTGTGGGTAGCAGAGTATACGGCGGCATAGCGCGCGCCGCTATTCTGATTGGTCGCCGCGTTCAGCGTGGCGACCAATCAGAATAGCAGCGCGCGCTATGCGCCATTTTTCAAATGCACTGTACTCAGTGTATTTGAAATATGGCGCCATAGAGCGCGCCGCTATTCTGATTGTCGCCGCGTTCAGCGTGGCAACCAATCAGAATAGCGGCGCGCGCTATGCCGCCATAGTTTCAAATACAGTATACTCAGTGTATTTGAAGTATGGCGGGATAGCACGCGCCGCTATTCTGATTTGTCGCCGCGTTCAGCGTGGCCACCAATCAGAATAGTGGCGCGCGCTATACCGCCATATTTCAAATACACTGAGTACAGTGTATTTGAAACATGGCGCCATAGAGCACGTTGCGTGTGCGCGAGGCGCCGTTGATCGAGCGCTCTTGGCGCCGGTAACAGCGGCTCGCGATGGCGCTCGCTGCGCTGCCATCCGGCCACCGTTGGGGATGTGACTGCGGCTCGGGTGCTGCGCGCCACCGTTTGCGGGTCTGAGTCCCTGAATAGCGACTCGCGATGGCACTGAGCGCCATCGATCGAGACGGTGCCGCGGTGCATGCCGGAATAGTGGCACACCATTGGTGATTATATATATATTTTTTTTTTTTTTTTTTTGAGGGGGGGGTTTGTTTATCATCATTTATTTAATAGTAATATTTTTATTCATTTTACTTTTTTTCGGTGAGCAACCCTTTTTTATTGTAGTGTCTTGGCAGCATGCGAGGCCATCTCTTCTACACTTATGTGATAGCAATTCATATAAAAAGAGCCTATGGTCAATTTATGCTTTACATACATGGTCTTATAGGTCTGTTCACACTTATGAAACATCATACTATGGATATTGCTTCTTGAACATGTGCAATAACCTTATATAACTCCATACATTTACAATACAGATGTTTGGCACGTGCACAAGAGTGTTATATGTATCATTAATGTTGGACCTGTCCATGCATTGCTGCCCACTAGCCTTTTCAACATTCCAGATGAATTGCTGGTGAGCTGAATATTATTATTATTTATTTATATAGCGCCATTAAATTCCATGGCGCTTTACATGCTAAAAGGGCAGACAAGGACAAGTACAATAAACGTGGGTAATTTGGTCGTACAGATACAAGAGGGGAGAAGATCCTGTCTGTGAGAGCTCATAATCTACGAGGGGCAGGTGGGGATACAGTAGGAGGGGGAGGTGCCGGTCATGAGGCGGTGGGTGGACTGGGTCTCAAAGGAGGTTGTAGGCTTATTTTCTTTTTCTTATTTGTTCTCCAAATATGTCAGGCTCTACTCCACCCAACCACAAGCTCTGGTGTCACCTGTGGCATGGGAAATGGGATTTGTAATTCAGGTGCAATCTGCAGCCCACCCCATGGAGGGGTTAATGAGGAGCAAATTTTAATTAATAGACAGAGGGACACAGGATCACAGGGGAATATACAAAACATACATAATGGAGGATAACTTGACCTCACCATGGAGTTATATAAAGGACCTGCAATAGAACCATACATATATCCAACGTAGATAATCAACACACAAGTGATTGTTGAAAGACATACATAAAGTGCTTAGTGCTACTGGGGTTAATTAGAACCACCGTGTTACACTGGTTCTTTAATATGCTACAAATTGGCTTCATTTAATGTATATCGGAGTTCAATGTATATGATCACTATCCATATAGACACAGACCGGTTACCATTTACCTATAATTACATCAACATGTGTTACCAAACCGTCAAGTCCGATTAGAACTACACTTTATACACTAAAGCACTTAATTCATTGTGTACACTCTTGTGACAACAAGGGAAAAGATTCTAATCCCCATCATAATCTAACATCGCCACAGATATGATGTTAGCCCATGTATGGTAAGTGCAAATACCTTACATAGTCCAAAGGCATGCTAACAGCCGACATGTGTTTCAGTCGCCAGACTTTTTCATGGGGCTAAAGTTCTTTAGTGTATAAAGTATAGTTCTAATTGGACTTAAGGGTTTGGTAACACATCATGTTGATGTAATTATAGGTAAATGGTAACCCCTCTGTGTGTATATGGAGAGTGATCATATACGTTGATCCCCTATATACATTAAATTAAGCCATTTTGTAGCATATTAAGAACCAGGGTAACACGTGGTTCTAATTGCCCCAGTAGCACTAAGCACTTTATGTATGTGTTTCAACAATCATTTGTGTGTTGTTTATTTACGTAGTATATATGTATGGTTCTATTGCAAGTACTTTATATAACTCCATGGTGAAGTCATACTATCCTCCATTATATATGTTTTGTATATTCCCTTGTGATCCTGTGTCCCTGTGTCTATTAATAAAAATGTGCATACTCACTATGGGCTATTGATTGTTTCTTGGTTTTGGTAGTTTGTGTAAAGCAATTGCCCTATGTAATCCTTATATATAGGTTCTAAAAATTATAACCAAAATAAGGTATTGTTATTGTCAGGAAAGTATGAATATTTCTCATTATTTTAAGATGTTTGGAAAGTTGGCTAAGACTGACATAAGTCTTTCCCTCAGTACGGGTTTCAGTAGATCAGATTTCCTATGCCTCTCTCTCTCTTCCCCCTCCCCTATCCAGTATTTACGATCGGCAGAGCCATAAATACCTTAAGCAGAGCTAAAGTTTGTATCCTTCCCTCCAAAATTTGTCTTAAAAGGTAGTTTTGTTAATGTTGAATTTCAAAAGACCCTTTCATACCACAAACACATAAGTCATATTTTTGAATGATTCACATTTTTGCGGATTAAATTATGTCTTGTATATCTATGTAACACTCAGGAACCTAGGAAATTAGTTCTGGCTTTCTGTACATCATAAATATGTCATATTTGATATCAATATTCTTTTAATTAAATGAACGTAAACATGAGGCGATTACCGTGGATGTGGGCCCACCCCATACCCAGATATGAAAAATGAAGGTTTATTAAGCATGGTGGAAGAGTAGGATCTCAGATCATCCCACCAGGGAGAAGAAACCTACGTGAGGGTGGCTGAGGTTTTGCCGCCTTTACTAAAACCAATGCATCTATTTTGGGAGGCATTCCACCCTGGGTCTTGGACGTAGTCACACCTCGCTGCGTGGAGGAATCAATACTACTCTTACAGGGAGCTGCCCCCCTGCCAAGGTCTGAGATTGTCAACGCGTGGCCAGGTCTTGCAATTTCTTACTTTATTCCTTTTATTTTAATAACTATTTATGCATATCTGTACATTGTCTCTTTTGTAATATCTTGTATATCTTTTGTAAACACTGCCAACTTTGGGAGTAAACTAATATAATTTACTAGTTTCGTTCTTCTTGTTCTATGAGCAAGCTCACCACGTCCTCACTGTCCGTTTTACGCTATCATACGGGTTACCGATCCACCTGTAGGAGATCGGTGGTGGCAGCATAACGTTTTGTATTTATGTGATATTGTGGGCCTGAGGGTGACTGGATCGAGGTATATATACGTTCCTGGCCGGAACTGGTGGTATATATACACCCTGTCAAATCACGTGCCACAGTATACAACATAAATTAGAGCAGTTGGGCTCCTTTCTTATCCTCTGGCAATATCGGATTTGGCCAGCAGGATAAGGGGGCGCCAGAGAGCTGCAGATCCTGACTAAGTCATCGTGACAGTTATTATCATTGCTGTGGCTGTGGAATTTGATAACTAATAGCATAGGAAGATAATGTCTGTGCTAAAAGAGCGGGGATCGACCTTAAAATGATTTGAACTGTGTTTGGCAGCTTTTGGGCTCCTTTGAAGGTGTTTTCTAGGTCTTTGATTTTGCCTCCCATTGATTTGAATGGTGTTCGGAAGATCGGTGAAGTGTTCGTTGTTCAATTTACCAAACATATGCCAATTCAGTGAACCAAATCAAACCCAAATTTCAAAAGGTTCGCTCAAGTGTAGTCTCAAACACAAGTCAGATCATAATCAAACATATGTAATACCTGGATTAGCTAGGGGGTTGTGGACTATAAAGACAGCAAGATAGAAATACAGTATTTCTAAGTCAAGAGAGTGATTCAAAAAATTAATAATTGCCTTAAACAAAGAAAAATATACAAAAAGATATCATTAAATGTTCCTAGGGATACAAATTCTAAGTTAAAGGGTTTTGTCACCAGGATTTTGATATCTCATCTGAAAGCAAAATAATGCTGGAAAGAGACCCTGAATCTGATGATGTATCCCTGAGTTTACTGGCAGTTGTAGCAGCTGTGACACAGTCAGATTTATTATGAAGCAGATCTCAGAAAGCTAACACCAGCCACACCAGTCTCATTATGTACATTGTCTATAGACAGTGAGCTGCTTATCAAAGAAGGGGGCATATGCAGACTAGCAAATTTGTGTCATGTAGTCTAACCAATGATAGGTTATAATAAGGTCCTATTAATAACCTTTAGTATGAGTAAACAACAGCACAAGTCTGATAGGTTACACACTGCTGAATTCTGTGTTTTACTCCTACATCATGCTGTCTTTAGATTACATAGTAAACTACAAAGAAAAACCTGCTGACAGATTCCTCTTAAAAAAAACCTGGCTACACTACCTGGACATAGTAGAAAAAGGAAGCTATAATAGGCTGCTTACCAGATTACAGAAGACTGTTAGGCAAAACCCCTCAAGTGACTGCAAAAGACCAACAGCAAGATTGGTGGCATAAGGCAGTGAGGTCAGTTTGCATGGTAAGGCCTCATTATGAGTCCTATATATATATTATAAGGTCTCTTCAGATTTTGTTATGAGTATCATCTGTATTTTGAATCAGAGTTTCATCAGTTTGGTCAGTGATTACCACATATGGAAAAATAAGTAGATAATTTACAAACTTTCTCCTATTCATTGTAATTTTTATCACAGACAGCACATGGATTACCAATTGATGCTATCCACGTGCTGTCCATGATTTTCATGGACCCATAAACTTGTTTTGGTACTTTTCATCCTTGATGCAAGTAAAAAGCAGACATGAGAACAATCCCATAGAATATGATGGGTACTTGGTTTATTAATTAAATCATGTATAGAACACGTATCTGGAGAATAGATGTCTGAATGAGGCCTTACCACTGATGATCTTTGTACGCTAAAGACGTACAATTCTACAGGACCCAAATGCACAAGAAAAGTTAGCTTCAAGGTGCTCAAAACATATACATAAACTACAGAGTTTTGCAGTAATAAAAGAAAAATTGTAATTTTCAGACATATGGATCAGCTTTATGTTTGGAGGAACAAGAATGAAACAGTCTAAAAAGAACACCTACCTACAGTAAAGCATGATGGCGACTCTTTAAAGCTCTAGGGCTGATTAACTTCTTCTGTCACTGAAAACCTGCAATATGGAGATACTAAAATAGACTCATTCAAGTATCAGAAAATTCTTGGACAACATATCATGCCGTCTGTGAGAAAGCTGCACCTTGAACACCATTGCTTCTTTCAAAGAACTAATGATCTCAAGCATACACCAAAGTCCACAAATACTTTGTTCAAGAAGAGACCCTGGAAGATTTTGAAGTGACTGTCACAGCTTGCAATTGGATAAATCATTTTATTACAATTGGATGCTTTTCATGGCTTGAACATTTTTACTATTTTGTAAAATGTAACTGTTCTTAGAGAGGTTGCCCCATGAACAATTTTATCATTACTTTAGAAAGTTACAAATATTCTACCTGATTTCTACCCTCATCATCGACTCCTTTAGAACCATTGTGGTTTTGCCTGTAGAAACAATCAAAAGAAAAACATTTTGGCAACTCTATGATGCCCATTACACACAAATCCCATTATGTTCTTTGGTAATGATCTAATATGTCAGAACATTATCTCAAAAATTGATTTTGATGGACTGATTTTCTCTCATTCATTCATATCTAAAATATACTTTTAGATTACAAGATCCAGTTTTGGGCTCCACATTTTAAAAGAATATTCCGAAATTAACGGCAGTTCAAAGGTGGGAGGTTGAAAAGTTAGGCTTGTGGAGATCTCATTTATACGTATAAATACATGTTTGGTAATACAAAGGACTACTTCTGTTGGACAAAATGCCGCAATGCCCGCGCTGCCGTCAAGAACCACCAGAACAATGGATCATCTGGGTGCAAAGGTCTTTAATCTTTCAAAGTGTTTCGGAGCTATAACCCAGCTCCTTCCTCAGGGAAATCCCTCAAGAACATTTCCTAAGGAAGGAGCTGGGTTATAGCTCCGAAATGCGTCGGAAAATTAAAGACTTTTGCACCCAGATGATTCATTGTTCTGGTGGTTCCTGACGGCAGCGCGGGCATTGCGGCATTTTGTCCAACAGAAGTGATCTTCCCCCCACAGTTAACCGTGAAAGTGCGGCCCTGCAGCAGCTGTCTCACAGGCGATCAAACCGGTTGTGGGTAACACAATCGCACCAGGTGAGCAGTTCACACTTAATATCCACTTCATCTCTTCATTTTAGAGATAAGACCCTAATGCGCATTATCTCATATCTACAATTACAAAGGACTGACACATGACTTATTCCTTACAAGAAATATGTGAAGGACCAGGGGATAATAGCTATGGGTTGAATAAAGGAGTTTCAAACAGTTAAATAGGAAAGGCTTCTTTATATTTAGAGTAGTCAGACTGTGGCATGCTCTACCGCTAAAGGTATTTGTAACGGCAGACACTATAACAGCTTTTCAAGTAGGACTAGATGCTTTTCTCAGCAAAAATGTCATTATGGGTTATGACTCGCCCAAGGCTGGAGTAGTCGGATTCCAGGCATTGCTGCTGGATTCTTTCACCTGTAGTCGATGCCCGGGTCCGTGGCCCTGGTGGTCGCTGAAAAGTGTTGAAATGAAAATAATAAAAGTGTAATTGTTTGTGATGCCACCTGCAGGGTCTGATGATGACACCAGCACTACTTCAGACCTCTGGGGATGGTGTTATTGTAGCCGGTTGGTCTTGCTCTCTGCAGGTAGAGCAGTGCCCCCAGGGCAGTGATGCTGTATTAACTGGAGGGCGGCTCTGCAGGTGAGAAGCTGTCTGATCCCTCACAGCAGGAAAGAACAGCACACCACAAGAAGCTAAATCTCTGTATGGGTTTAGTGGTCACGTTCAAGTTCAACAACAGGTCTACAGTCACGGGTAGCTGGCCTGGGTAGTGACCAATGAATGGGGTGTTTGTCTATGGCTCTCAAGATATTCCTTTCGGCTTTGCCCTCTGTCCTTCCTAGTGTTGAAGTCTGGCGTGGTGAAGCCCAACCTGACCTCCTGCTCTCTCCTCTGTAACTCTACGTTCGTGTAGGAACCTTCTCTGGATTGCCACACCTCTGGGGATTTTCCGCGGGTCCTGGCTCCTTGTTTGGCTACTTTGACTGGGAGGCTGAACACTCCTCGGTCTGACCGATGTTGGCGGCTCAGAGTTAGACTTGCCTGCATCAGTCCCGGAGCCGGTACTCCGTTCCATGGACTGGTATCCACCCAGACAGGTAGGTAGACGGTCTGATGCCGGGTGTTAGTGTGGTGCCCCACAACGAGTACGTCACAGGAAGGTATTGCATCCCTGACTGAAGATGTAATATCTTCCATCTCAGTGATGAGATGGTTAAACCCAGAGCTCCATGCACCACACAACACACTAGAGGCAGAGGGCCAATCAGGTCCTGGTGGGAGGAGTGTCAGGTGTAGTGTGTGTGGGGGAAGTGAGAAACGCAGGAGAAGTGGTCGGAGGAGAAAGGAGGAACAGGGACCTGCACAGTTCCGTGCAGCCCTGGTACCGAACTTTACCGGCAGGGCACCATCAAGCGGTGACCCAGACCGGAACACGGGCAACTACCGAGCGGGTCAAAATATACCTGTGCCCAACCCACCAGATCACTGGTTCCGAGGCAAACAGACGTCTATCGCTGTTTCGCAAACCGGAGTGAAGGAACGGCTTCTTAGGAGCACCTCACTACAGCCGCAACCTAACCGTCTTGCCAGCGAGATACCCACCACAGGGAAGCAGGCCCCTGTACAGCCGGGGGTCGCTCCAGTAGGGAATCCTAAAGAAGTCTTCCCCGTACCTCGAACTGGCGCACTAAGGCAACAATGGCAACTAACATAGAACCGTTAGATAAAGGAGGGACACCGTAAAACTGTGGGATGAGATTAGTCACCGCTGGGACCGCCCGGTCCGGTACCTACTGACTGTATACCGTGTACCACACCAGCCGTTACAGTAAAGACCCGTTGCAGAGGAATCTGGTGTCCGTGCTTTTCTTCAGAACTGTTATTAACTCTGTCCAGCAACTACCCGAGCTGCTGTATTCCATCTAGTGCAGCTCCTGGTCCCGGGGACTCCTGCTCATCCTGTGGGGAGCATCCCATCAAGCTGCCGCACATCCCCCGGAGGCCCAAGCAGCAACGGTGCATTCACCGGATACCCACAGGTGGCGTCACGACAATCAAGAAACATCCCCACCCTTTAATCCCCTTTGATCTGACCACCGGGCCCCACAGCCTCAGGCGCGGAACCGTGACAAGTGCTGCATCGCCTGAGACGTGAGCATTCGGCAACGGTGAGTCATTAGCACACATCCTCAGGCTCCCCTTTTCTCATCTTGGTCACCGCTCTTTCTGGGTGCCCTCCCTGTTCGTTCCCCTGAAGGGTCCTCCTCGACTTCCCTTCTACTCCACTCTACTATTTCTTGTTCTCCTTTCCTGCTCTCCACTACCCACCTATATAACCTCCCACTGGGACCAGCTACCCTGGTAACGGGTTTAACCAATTGGCCCCCTGAGCTAGGTGTGTGGATTCATAATGAAAGCCACATATGTACCTCCCCCTTCACTGGCCACAGGGATACTACACACGCGGGTCTGGGTGCAGTACCCCTTCGTGGCGCACCAACCAGTGGGGCACCACATAATTCAGTGACAACGAATGCATAATGGTGAAGAAATGTTTACATAGTAACATAGTGTTTAAGGTTGAAGGAAGACTTTAAGTCCATGTAGTTTAACCCATAGCCTAACATGTTGATCCAGAGGAAGGCAAAAAAAAACCATGTGGCAACACTAAGCTCCACATTGGGGAAAAAAAATCCTTCCTGACTCCAGATCCGGCAATCAGACTAATCCCTGGATCAATGCCCTATCAAAGAATCTAGTATATATAACTGGTAATATTATAGTTTTTAAGAAAGGCATCCAGGCCCTTCTTAAATGTTAGTAGTGAGTCACTCATTACAACATCATGTGGCAGAGAGTTCCACAGTCTCACTGCTCTTACAGTAAAGAATCCACGTCTGTGATTGTGATTAAACCTTCTTTCCTCCAGACGTAGAGGATGCCCCCTTGTAATAACAGGGTCTGTACCACAGGACTGGCATATAGCAAATGTGGTATCAATATTCAAAATGGGGACAAAAACTGAACTTGGAAATTATAGGCCAGTAAGCTTAACCTCTACTGTGGGTAAAATCTAGACGGTTTTCTAAGAGATACTATACTGGAGTATCTGAAGAAAAATAACCTCATGACCCAATATCAACATGGTTTTACAAGTTACAGTTCCTGTCAAACTAATCTGATTAACTTCTATGAAGAAGTAAGTTCTGGACTGGACCAAAGAAATGCAGTAGATGTGGTGTATATGGACTTTTCAAAAGCTTTTGATATGGTGCCACACAAAAGGTTGATCCAAAAAATGAGAGCAATGGGGATAGACGAAAATATGTGTAAGTGGGTTAAGAACTGGCTTAGTGATAGGAAACAAAGGGTGGTCATTAATGGAACACACTCATAATGGGTCACAGTTAACAGTGGGGTACCACAGGGGTCAGTGTTGGGCCCGATTCTTTTTAATTGTTTATTAATGACCTTGTAGGGGGCATACAGAGTAGAATCTCAATATTTGCAGATGACACTAAACTCTGCAGGGTAATCAATACAGAGGAGGACAATTTTATATTACAGGAGGATTTATGTAAACTAGAAGCTTGGGCTGCTAAATGGCAAATGAGCTTTAATGGGGATAAATGTAATGTCATGCACTTGGGCAGAGGAAACAAATCTTTAAATATTAGAAATAATGGTCTATCTATGACAGTACTTAATTCCTGCAGCACTCTGGGGTGTATCCCATCCGGGCCCGGGGATTTGTCAATTTTAGTGATTTTTAGACGATGCGTACTTCCTCTTGGGTTAAGCAGGTGACATTTAATTGAGATTTTTGTTATCACTGATCATATTGTCTGTCATGGGATTTTCTTGTGTAAATACTGTTGAAAAAAAGTCATTTAGCATATTGGCTTTTTCCTCATTCTCATCCACCATTTCACCCAGACTATTTGGAAAGGGGCCAACACCATCATTTTTTAGTTTCTTACTATTTATGTAGTTAAAAAATATTTTGGGATTCTTTTTACTTTCTCTGGCAATGAGTCTCTCTGTCTCAATCTTTGCTGCCTTGATTTGCTTTTTACAGATGTTATTTAATTTTCTGTATTTATTTAATGCTTCATCACTACCTACTTGCTTTAATTCCCTAAATGCTTTCTTTTTGTCACTTATTGTGCCTCTTACAGCTTTATTTAGCCATAGTGGTTTCCTCCTATTTCTAGCATGCTTATTCCCTTAGGGTATAACTTGATATAATTATCAATTTACAAACAAGTAATTCCATACTCATATTCATACTTTGTATACAAACTTCTTTCACATGTGACATACCACAATGTCTTTGTAAAGTGACTAGTGCTTCATTGCAACAAATTACAAAGTGCTTACAGTATAGTTATAGACATATATGTTAAGTAATGTTATGTGTATATAATTATTTCAGGTGCGATTGATTACTGGACTCACCCATCTCATGGTGATCTATGAAAACAATATGGAAACGCCTGGCATCTTCCGGGTTTACTGAGCATGCGCTGTGATACACCAATGGGCTTCTAGCTTGGCCGATCACCTGACCCCTGCTCCTGACGTCAGCCCCCTTGCTTTCATTATACATACTATGGCGCTTATATATGACGTCACTTGCTTGCATTAAGTTCCCGTCCTCTATCTTTAATAAGGGACAATTCTTGCCCACCTATAAATTATTAGTTAAACTATCACAGACACCGCACTTCCATGACTTTATAGATGTTGCACTGCTCCCTACGGTCCCTAAGTTTGAACTGTAACCCCTCCAAGTCACTTTTGTTCCCACTCAAATCCTATAGGTTGTCCTGCATGAGTCTTAAACACCCATACAAGTCACCATCTGGGATATGGGACTGGTCATTGGGGGCTTTTTATGCCACAGTGCCAGTATGTGCCTTTGTGCCGTTGTGTGGGACTCTCAATAGGGACCTCATAACATCGATTCCATATACAAATGATGATTTAAGGTAATTCTTAGAAATGAAACATCTAATCACATCAGTCATTTATGTAGTACCTAAGGTACATAGGAGATTAGAGAGAGCACACCTGGAAGGCCCATAGTATCAGGGGTGGACTCGGTGGTGAGTAAGATTGGAGTGTTTTTAGATAAGATATTAGGATCCATAGCTATGTCAGCAGACTCGTTTATCAAGGACACCGGGGACTTTTTGTAGAACATTAATAATGTGAGAACAATGTATAAAGTCATCCTGGCGTCATTTGATGTCGCATCACTTTATTCATCGATGAATCATGATAGGGGTAAATGGGCTGTATAGAAGAAACTAAGTGATGCAAATTATTCAAATGAATGCAAAGAGTTCATAATGGAACTGCTACACATAGCACTGACCTGTAATTATTTCATGTTTGGTGACAGGTATTTTTTGAGGCAACAAGGGACCGCAATGTGGGCGCATATGACCCCCACATATGCAAACATTGTAATGACAATATTGGAGGAGGACGTTATCTATGTATCCCACCATTACAGACATGTACTTGTGTGGTGGACATAGATGATGTCTTCCTCCTATGGAAAGGAATAAGTGAAGAACTTCTTGAATTCCACAGCTATATTAATACAATTGATAGACGATAAATTTACATTGGTACAGTCTGATCAGCTAATGCAATTTTTAGATGTAATGGTTACTATGGAGGGGCATGGTTTAGTGACATCTTTATATGTGAAACCTAGAGATAGGAACAACATGTACACTATGACAGTAGCCACCCATTGAGAATGAAACAGTCCATACCATACAGCCAGATGTTGAGGGCCCAGAGGATACAGCACGTAAGAAAAACACAGAGTTACCCGTACTGAAAAACTTTACAGAAATGAGACATAATGAGAAGCAATTAAAGTTTAGAATTATTGATCATGTGCCACCATTGAGAAGGGGAGGAGACAAAGAGAAAAGTTAAAATTGCGAGAACTTGAGTGAATACACAGATTAGGCACTCTGAGACTTGAGGGTTTAAATGTTGATTTTAAATTAGATCCTGTCTATAGATATGAGCATAACCTTGTTAAACCCAGAATCTATGGTATAAGTTGATAAGAAAACATACAGTCTATTGATTGTACAATTGAATTAATTTGTGTATTCTAGTTTATTACAGAATAATACGAGTGAAGATTTTAACCAGAAGACTCATCCATCCATGAAATTTTTGTGTAATGTACATGTATTGTAATTTTTAACTGAGAAGGTTAAGTGGTCCACCAATGGGTATTTGTATATGGGATCAATGATATGAGGTTCCCATTGATAGTCCCACACAATGGCACAAAGGCACATACTGACACTGTGGCATAAAAAGCCCCCAATAACCAGTCCCATATCCCAGATGGTGACTTTTGTATGGGTGTTTAAGACTCATGCAGGACAAACTTATATGATTTGAGTGGGAACAAAAGTGACCTGGAGGGGTTACAGTTCAAACTCAGGGACCGTAGGGAGCAGTGCTACATCTATAAAGTCATGGAAAGCGGTGTCTGTGATTGTTTAACTAATAATTTATAGGTGGGCAAGAATCGTCCCTTATTAAAGATGGAGGACTGGAGCTTAATGCAAGCAAGTGACATCATAGATAAACGCCATAGTATATATAATGAAAGCGACGGCGCTGACGTCAGGAGCAGGGGTCAGATGATTGGCCAAGCTAGAAGCCCATTGGTGTATCACAGCGCATGCTCAGTAAATCGGAAGACGCCAGGCGTCTCCGTATTATTTTCATAGATCGCCGTGAGATGGGTGAGTCCACTAATCAATCGTACCTAAAATAATTATATACACATGACATCACTTAACATATATATCTATAACTATACTGTAAGCACTTTGTAATTTGTTGCAATGAAGCACTAGTCACTTTACAAAGACATTGTGGTACGTCACATGTGAAAGAAGTTTGTATACAAAGTATGAATATGAGTATGGAATCACTTGTTTCTAAATTGATCATTATATGATGCAATTGTGAATATGCTATATACACGTGGCACATTTTGTATGTTATATACTGCTGGAGGAAGGTTCTATGTGAACCGAAACGTTTGGTCGGTATGGGTCACCTGAGAGTGCTGTACAATTTTTTTGGTACATATAATATATATATATATAATTTATTTATATAGCGCCATGGAATTCCATGGCGCTTTACATGCTAAAAGGGCAGACATGGTCAAGTACAATTAATGTGGACAATTTGGTCGCACAGGTACAAGAGGGAGAAGATCCTGTCCGCGAGGGCTCAAAATCTACGAGGGGCGGGTGGGGGATACAGTAGGAGGGGGAGGTGACAGTTGTGAGGCGGTGGGTGGATCGGGTCTCATAGGAGGTTGTAGGCTTGGCGGAAGAGGTGGGTCTTTAGGCTGCTTTTGAAGGTTCCCAGGGTAGGAGAATGTCTGATGTGTTGGGGCAGAGAGTTCCAGAGTATAAGGGATGCTCGGGAGAAATCCTGAAGGCGGTTGTGCGAAGAGGAGATGAGGGGGGAGTAGAGGGGGAGTTCTTGGGAGGATCGCAGGTTGCGCGAGGGTATGTATCAGGAGACCATGTCGGAAATGTATGGAGGGGACAGGTTGTGGATGGCTTTGTATGTCATGGTTAATGTTTTAAACCGGGATTTCTGGGAAGCAGGGAGCCAATGAAGGGCTTGGCAGAAGGGGAGACAGGGAGTACGGGAGGACCGATGGATTCGAAGTTTAGGATAGATTGGAGAGGTGCAAGGGAGGTAGCAGGGAGGCCGGAGAGCAGGAGGTTGTAATAGTCGAGGCGGGAGAATGAGGAGTGCGTGAATATATATATACTGTATATATATGATATCTATCACGCTATGTATAGATGTATACTATCTCATATGTATGTATAATGTAGGTATCCATCATCAATCTCTAAATCATTTGCATAACGAACTGAAAAAGTTTAATTTAAAACATTTTTGCAAACAACATTTATAGTAAAGATTTTCTGACTATTATGTAACAATTTTCCTTGCAGTGGTGTATCCACCACTTTGACTTTGAGGTGGCAGTGTTGCTTTACTCTGGATAATGCAACATATAATTGTCCATGGCCAAATGCTGTTTCTGGTAAATAAATACCAACTCGATTGAGGGTCTGTCCTTGGGATGTGTAAATGGTCATTGCAAATGCAGGTTTCACGGGAAGCTACTTTTGGTTTAATTTAAAAGGTAACCCAGTTTTGGAACGACACAAATCAATGCATAGAATAAATACAATGTCTCCTTCGGCTGATCCAGTAATCACTTTAGCCTGAATGATGTTGCGGTGTAAGGCAGTGACAACCAGCGAGTTCCTTTGCAGAGACCTTTGTTGGTATTGAGGTTTCGCATTAGCATGACATTGGTGCCAATGTTTAGTTGTAGCTGATGTGGTTTCATTCCCGATGGTGTCAGAGAATTAAAAAATTCCACTGGGTAGTTTTCACATTCATCAGCTTCATCAGCATCCACAGATTTATCACTTATATATATAAAACATACTCTCCACTCATTCGATCCATTATTTTTGAGTTCAGAAGATTCACATCATCATTTTTTGGGTAAACTGTAGTATTGCATGTGATGCAGCAATGTTAACACTTTGTTTGTAATAAACATCAATGGTAAACTTTCCTCCAAAGATGTCGGTCATTATACAGCCAGTGCACAGGGGAGTCCGTTAATGACTTCAGCGCAGTCACAGCTAAGATATCAACGAATTCCAAGAAGTCAGCGGGATCACTAACTGCGCATGCACGGCTGGTTCCTGTCACCATCTTGAAGTCCCGCGACATCCTAACTGTGCCTCGGTTTGTGACTTGAGTGCAGTTGCAGTTAAGGTATCAAGGAAATCCAAGATGGCGGCGGGATCACTAACTGTGCATGCGCGACAGGTTCCTGTCACCATCTTGGAGTCCCGTGAAATCCAAACTGCGCCTCTGTTTGTGACTTGAGTGCAGTTGCAGGTAAGATATCGAGGAGATCCGATGGCAGTGGGATCACATGCGCGGCGGGTAGTCACATTCGCTGTTAGGATCTTGCGTTAACTTAATGCAGCGCTGTTTGCGGCCACAAGATTGTAAGTGCACATGTGCGGCGGGTTCACGTCGCCATTTTGGAGTCCTGCGAGATCCTAACTGCGCCTTTTCTCACAGGTGCTGTTATTATTTCGTGTGATGTTAATACGACGAAGTGTGGCTTTGCTGAGGATGTGAACAGTGTGTTGTATTGAGGGTGCTGCTGGCGGTAATGTGTGCCAGATAGTTACATTACAATCGTTAATAAATTAAATTTGACATACGGTATGTCTACTCTACATCAGCATCATATTTAAAAGAATTTTGTAATGTTGATATATGAAAAAAACATAAAAATGTTGACCTCAACCTTTTTCATTTCCACAATGGTACAGGAGGAGAATGGACTTTACAATTTGTTACACAATTTCTACTGAGCTTACCAATACCTAGAGATGGGCAAACCCACAGATGTTCAGGTTCACCAGACTTGATGGGACTTGGAGCGAAAATGTCTGGTTGGGTATCAGACAGGACCCAAACTTGAGCTTGAACCCTGAACACATACAAGTCTATGGGGAGCAGAGCTATAAAATGGTGGTAGAAAGAGCTTGGGGGCTGCAAAAGGAAGCAAAATGTGGCTTAAAGGAAGACAATTATACTTACCAGTTTCTGTGCTGCTGTCACTGCTTCCAGGTCTGCCCATTAAACCTTATGCATATTCTATGCTGTCCCGCCCACCCTCTGTGACAGCACCTGTGACTGGTTGCAGTAAGACTGCGTCCACACCCTCTGTGCCAGTGACTGTGATTGGTTGCCTTAAACACTGTTGTAAAGATAAATAAATAATTGGAAAAAATGTAGATCCCTCCCTCTCTCAGCCTTCTAAAGGCTGCAATCGCTATAGATCGCAGCATTTACAGGGTTAAACAGCCAGAGCTGTCAGCTATCATTGCTGTGGCTGCACAATTTTGGGAAGCACCCATAAGATATAACATACCGATACATCATATGTCGGGAAGGGGTAAATTAGTATTTTACTTGCAAGTGCTAAAAATTGGTATGGATGCAACTTGTGCATACTTATATACAAACCTGTATGTTAAGAGTTAAGTCCCATCTTCATTTATGATGTTTTTATTGCATTTCTGTTTGTGATGTTTACTATATAAGTTAACTATTTATTAAATTTTTCTATTTTTATAGATCATACTTTTATGAAGCTATCGATTCGTAAAAGGGGTTATTCATATTCAGACATTTTTTTTCTATATCTATTTTTCTAACTTTTTTTTTATAACATTTTACTTAAGTCACCTTGGTTGACTTGAACCTGTTGTAATATGATTACTTGTACTATTTAAGCAGCAAAAAGTAAAAAAAATAGACTTCTATCAATACAAAGATAATGGTGCCCGTGGTGGTGGTCATGGGTAAGAGGGGTCTGGGTCTTCGCACCGCTACGCTACAGACAAAGGTGGTTTGGGACAGGCTATATCCTGCTGCACCAGCGCTTCTCAGCCATAGGCCAGTTTCTCATCATCTGGTTCACACTGTGCGACTTTAGGTTCAAGGTCTCCAAAATGAGTGTAGAACAGCTTAAAACTGCATGAGCTTTACTTGCAACACATTCCGAGCACCAATTCATCTTACACTTGACAGAGTTCAGACTTAGTTCTTAATAAGGCATTAACATCTTAATGCAAACCATCCCTGCTTTTTTTGCTGCAGGCTAGATCTCACCAGCTATCCGGGATGGGAAGGGGGTTTTGCGCTGCTCTGTCCTCAAGTATGTTAGTGGCTTTCAGCCTAGGATGCTCTTTCCTTCTCTGGACTGCTCTGCTACCAAACTATTCCACCACTGTCTACATGACTCACTTTTGCCAGCTGGTTTGGCGGACGCCGACATGTCCCTCACTTCATCTCCATGGAGCTTACACTGCAGTCCAGTCGCTATAACCTCCACTGCACATTACTTTGCCTGTTATCACTCTGCTCACATTCTCTTCTGCTTAAACAGGAAATAATAGATTCCATATGTGGTGCCCCTGCGTCTTGGTCGCCAAAGTGATACTGCACTTAATCCACAGGTGTGGTGTCTTTGCTCTCAGTTTAGACAGGGACACAAACCTGAGACACACATCTTATACCCAATACCATTCCCAACTCCAGGCCAGGGGATGCAGAGCAGAAGAAACCCATCTAGAGGGCAGTCCCGATCTACTGGCTGGAAAAAGGAGTAGTTTAGGGGGTGGGAACACAGGGAACACATGAGACAGAGTGAGGAGCAACATCAGAGCAAGATGGAGTTCTAGGGGAGGCTAGTGCTGGGGCAGAGTGGGACCAGTAGGTAGGTCGCCATGGAACCCTGGCCAGAGGGACCCCGAATCTACAACCACCACCCAGCTCATAGGTAGAGCAACTAGCTGCATGAGGGCACCCTGCTTAATCTGGTGTAAGACTGTACATTGAAGCTAGGAAACCGGAGGCTACTGGACTGCAAGTGCAGTAACCAACCCCGTGTACCCTCCCAGGCACAGTGACTATAGAGGGTCAGGAGGACTTGCTAGCCATCACTCGACAGGACCCGCAGTCGCCTGCCTTGGACTCATAGCATGAAGGCGCAGGACAAGAGAAGGGAAGATCAGCGCAGAGAAGGCAGCAAAGGAAGGTTATAAAGGGTGTCTCAGCAGAGTGTTCCTGAACTGTCTGAGGGCTGGCTGAGCTGCAATCTGAAAGAGCACAGGACCCTGACTGGGTCTGCACTGCAAGAAACAACAATAAGCGAACCTAGTAAGAATTGCATCCCCTGTGTCTGTCTACTTCTTCTGCTCCTCCGTGCACCACTACTACTAATACCATCATCCACACAGACCCTATTACCAAACCCTGGGGGCCCGCTCCGCCTGTGGGAAGTGTTTCATCCAAGGTCCACAACATCTATCCCCTAGGGTCCACACAGCACCGCTAGTCATCCTTGACCAGGCACCATAGGTGACATCACAATATATTTTAAAGACTTTATTATCCCCTGCATACTGTATAGCCTCTTTGTATGCTCGGTCAGGGCCACGATCACTGGGACTGTCACCATGACATCCCCTTTACTACACCCGGTTGGTTGAGTACCCCAGGCCCTTACCACCATTCCATATATTACCCTAACTATGGACTGGCCCCCTCTTAACTCCCTCAGCCTTATCCTAAAGCCTAGACTCCCCTTAACTAGGGAAACTGACACTGGCAACATCTAGGGGTGGCTGATAACACTACGCCCACCTATTGGGGTATAAACATACTACTGTATTATACTAAACTCATAAAGACACATAATTCATAAATGGCACATAAAACCAATTACTTCTTCAGGGGTAGGAATCTTCCTGGTGTTGGCAATCTCCTTACTCATCAATGCATCAACCAGAGCCTTCAGTAGACCCCATGTTAACAGGAGATTCAATTGGTATCTCTTGGATGTGTCTCATGGGTTAAAGGGGCACTGAAGCAGTCTATTTGTAAGATTGCATCACTTATCATAACCCTCCACAGAAAAGTTTCTATACATTTCTTATTTATAGTTGCTCTATTTAATGTCCTTACATTGGCCTTAGGCTGCCTCCTCTGCTCAATTCAGTATTCCTTTCTCTTGCTTCCAAGATGGTCACTACAGTGACATGGGGATTGCATTGGTAGCGCTAAATCATATCTTACCTAGTATATGTAGTTTATACTTGCCACTGCAACAGTAATCCTGGAACAAAACACTAATTTGAATTGAGGAAGCAGCAAAATGTAAACTAAAGGGAGCAGGTAGAAATACAGGAGAATTATTTAGTCCTGGAACCTAATGGCGCTATAACGGTAAATAAATAAAAATAATAATAGTCACTTTTCAGTCAGCCATTTAAGTGGTTAAACAGCATCTTTGATCTCTAGTTCTAACAGGTGATTGTTGCTGTTATACAGTTGTCAGCTCCCCTGTATGGATCAGGCTTCATACATCCGCCATCCGAGGTAAAAAGCACACACTGTGAAGGTGTTAATACATCAGATCTTGGAAGCTGATTTGTGACAATTAAATACCAATAGTACCAATAAAAATTGCAGCTGCTTCCTCAAAAAACAAGCTCTCATTCAGCCTAACAAAAGAATCACTCAAAATATGGTCACAGTAAAATGATTTTTTTAAAGCGATTTTATAATGAACAGTAATAAAACTTATATTATGCATACCGTAATTGATATCACTGTCTGTGTCTGTAACAACCTAAATTATAACTTTAGCATTGAAATCATTCTCCAAAGTAAATGTCTGAAAATAAAATAAGCAATGTCAGAATTGCTGTTATTTTGTTCATCTAGCATCCTGAAAAAAATGTAATAAAAAGTGATCAAAACATTTGTACAACAAAACTGTACCAATAAAAACTACAGCTCAACTTGTAAAAACCGTCAGTCCTGTCAACAGAAAAATAAATGGATCCCATAATAAGAATCCACACAAATAAACTTGTTTAAAAAAGTGATTTTATTGTGCGAACATACAAAATATAAATAAAACTATAGTTCATACAGATCTACAGTACAGACCAAAAGTTTGAACACACCTTCTCATTCAAAGAGTTTTCTGTATTTTCAACTATGAAAATTGTAGATTCGCACTGAAGGCATCAAAACTATAAATTAACACATGTAGAATAATTACGTAGTTAACAAAAAAGTGTGAAACAACTGAAAATATGTCTTATATTCAGGTTCTCCAAATTAGCCACCTTTTGCTATTGATTACTGATTTGCACACTCTTGGCATTCTCTTGATAAGCTTCAAGAGGTAGTCACCGGAAATGGATTTTCACTTCACAGGTTTGCCCTGTCAGGTTTAAAAGTGGGATTTCTTGCCTTATAAATACAGAAAACTCTTTGAATGAGAAGGTGTGTCCAAACGTTTGGTCTGTACTGTATATCTATGCTATAATATTGAGGATAATAGTGAAAATTTTAGTTTAGGGAAATAGAAAAAAAGATATCCAGACACAAGGATCAGCACAATCACACGCACATACAAGGACCACACAGATGAATCCAGTACAAGGATCATTACTGGCACAAGCTACAGACACACAATGATGGCGGCAGAGCAGTGGTCCTGTAGGCAGACACAGTCCTGAATTCTTATAGCACAGGGGCAGCACTGATTGCCAACCTACTGTCTAACTAGTCAGACACGTCACCATGCCGCACCGTCCACACACCACATGCAATGACCTGCAGTCTGAGCATCAACAAGCCGCCACTGCACTAAGCTGGCAAAAGGGCTCATCTTCCAAAACAGACCACGCCTCCTCTCGAAATGTTTAGCCAGTCACAAGCACCGCACACGAGGCTGTCCAGAGCTAAAGCAGGGGCCATACAAGTGGGTTAAGGAAGGGATGTGGGATGGGAAGGGGAACAAGTGCCACCGAGCAACGACCACTTGGTAGAAGCATGGCTGGATGCGGGATGTACCGAGGGGCAGTACTGGAAGTGGTGTGTAAGTTGTGGCCAATCAATCCTGCAGCAGAGGGACAATGCATCCTGCAGCAGGGGCGTACATAGAAATCATGGGGCCCCATAGCAGAAGTTCTAATTGGGTGATCCCTCAAAAAATAAAATTTTTGGGGTCACGTAGATACATACATCTCTCACAACTCTTCAGCCCTTAGAAAGTAATTTTCCTCCTATTGAAGCTCTGCTACAGCCCTCCATATGCAATAATGCACTGCCAAAACCCTCCCTATACAATAATGCACCTCACAGCTCTTCATATACAATAATGCACCACCACAGCCTTCTATATACAATAATGCACCGCCACAGCCCTCATATAGAATAATGCACCCCCAGTCTTCCATATAGAATAATGCACCCCACAGTCCCCCATATAGAATAATGCACCCATCCCATAGATAATCACTCATTACTCAAGTATAATGCACCCCACTGTCCTCCATATAGTATAATGCACCCCACAGCCCTCCATAGATGGATGGATGGATGGATTATGGATGGAGGGAGCAAGAGAGGGATAGATGGATGGATAGATGGATGGAGGCAAAGAGGGGGAGGGATGGAGGAAGGCATGGATGGATAGAGGGAGGGATAGATATATGGATGGATGGCTGAAGGGATACATGGATAGAGTGATGGATGGAGGGAGGAAAGGAGGAATGGATAGATGGATGGATGGAGGCGGGGGGGGGGTTGGGATGGAGGGAGGGATGGATGGATAGAGGGAGGAATAGATAAATAGAGAGATGGATGGATAGAGGGTTATATGGATAGATATAGAGGGTGGGTGGATGAATGGAGGGAGGGATGGAGAAATGAATGATGGATGGATGGATGGATGGATGGAGGGAGGGAAGGAAGGAGTGATGGACAGATGGATAGATGGATGTATGTATGTATGGATGTATGGATGTATGGATGGATGGATGGAGGCAGAGAGAGGGAGGGATGGAGGGATGGATGATAGAGGGACGGATGGATGGATGAAGGGACAGAAGGATAGAGGGATTGATGGAGGGAGGGAAGGAGGAATGGATAGAGAGATGGATGGATAGATGGATGGAGGCAGGGAGGGGGTTGGAATGGAGGAAGGGATGGATAGAGGGAAGAGGGATAGATAAATAGAGGGATGGATGGATAGACAGCACATAATACAGATATGATGATATCACACACAGTGCACACATTGTACACACATCAACATCATAGTAACTTCCAGTATGTGGCAGGATGGCAGCATGTTAACTTCGGCTCACAGAGCTGTACTTTCACTTTCTCCACCAGGCACCGCTCCCCCTCCTCTTTGTGGTGAAGACAGCAGGACAGGACAGAGCACAGAGGAGGAGGGCGCCCCCTGCAGTCTGGAGTCTGTGCAGGGCGGCAGCATCCAACAAGTGAAGTGACGTTTGCTGTCTCCCTCCCCCCTCTGGTGTCTGTGTGGTGCCCCACTAGTCAGTGCGCCACAGTAGGGGTACTGCACCCATAACTGAGTGTGCGGTCCTGTCTTTGGGGAATGTAAAAGTCAACCTAAGGTTCTCATCCCAGCATCCCTACACCTAGAATAGGGGGACTAAAGGCTTAACCTATTTGCCTGGGAGACCCAGACCTGGTGGGAGGAGTGTTAGGGTAGAAGGAGCGGGAAACACACAGACAGATCTAGTCTAGTCTGGGGGACGATGCAGGGAGGAAGCCCTAAAGGGGACCCCCAGGGAGGGCGCCTGAAGGGAACGGCGGCCCAGACGGAAGGAGGAGACCCAGTGCCGGACCTTCTACAGTCAGGGGGAGTCGCACTGCAGGAGTCTATCCCTGAGCCGTCAACACTGGTAGGTCATGGGTCTATCTAATAGCCACGACTCCCCCATTCAGAACGTGCAGCCTTACCAGGATCACTAAACAGGGTTAGCCAGAAGAAGAAGGGTACCTCATAGCACCTGACGGGTCTGGTAGACAAGTGGTTTGTGCAGGGCAGCAAAAGGAAGTAAGGAGGCATAAGGAGGGTAATAGGACAGTGAAGCAAGCAGAAGATACTCTCTGGGAGCCTCAAAGAGATGTTATTCCCCTCAGTGACTACTTGGCCAGCTACCCGCAAAGACTGTGTAACTGTGAACCTGCATACCATCATAACCAACTTCCAGTAAAGTATCCGTATAGAGCTATCAAGCCTCAGTGTTTCTTTCTAATGAACTGTTGAATAGCTGCCACCACGACAACAAGTGCAGTGGCAGCGCTGCCCCAGGGACCTGCTCCGCCTGCAGGAAGCTGAACCATCTAGCTGCATTACCATCATCCCCGGCAGTCTGACAGCGGTGCTGGTGAGCATCACCAAAACTGCAGGTGGCATCACGAGATATTTATTCACTTTTTTTAATATTTAAAATTGACTACCAGGGCTACGGGCCCGGCACCAGCCACCAAGACAGCACCCCCCAGATCAACGCCCGGGTACCGAGTTCCCATAGACCCCTGGGTGAATCATCTGCCAGCTGGCACTCTGTGCAGCCGCCCCATTGGCACTTATATAAAGCCGGCTATGGCCGGAACTATAGGAGCGGGAGTGGTATTTGTGAGGAAGGCACTACCACCGGGCACACTCGCAGATGCCGCCCCTCTGTCTACCAGCAGGGGCCGCCATCTGAGGTGAACAGCTCAAGTCGCCTTATGGTAGGTGCGCCCCTGCCCTCAGAATAAAATTAATATGAAACATAAAACAAATGGTATACTACATGTGGGTCAAAATACTAATCACATCCCTTCATAATTGCTATCAGATGTGTAGTTTTTAAAGCAAGGTCATTTCTCTAATTTTTTTTAAATATTTCATTTAAGAGTCTTTTGTACTGTTAAAGAGGTTTTCCACTACTAATATGACCCGCTTTCATTTATTCTAGCTATTCCTAACACTCTCCAAATATATGTCTGCTATTTACTCTGCTCCAGTAAGTTCATCTCTCTGAGGCTTATAAACACCTTTATTGATGTTGTAGATTTGAGCCTCAAGTCTGGATTTGGACAAACTGAGCAAGGTACCTCACTGTGGGGGTGGGACTGCCTTTCTGTAAGTGACAGCAGTCTGGCCATGCATGCCCAGATCAGTCTCTAGTCTGCTCAGCCTAGTTTACAGTGCAGTGCTTTCATCTGGCAAGCACTGCGTTGAGCCGATTATTGAATACGATATCACATCAGTATTGGAAAATCTCTTCAACTAATGTTTTGGGAAAAAAATAGACCTAAAGTGAATTACGGTAGGTGATTTTTTTCTCCTGACCAAAAGCCAAAAGATTACAATCATATTCTACCCTCAGTAGCTCTGCAAATGTGTACCCAAAAACCAGTACAAAACTTGGAACTCCAGAGGCCACATTCAAACTCTGCAGTGTTTCCAAAGAATAGATTATGACCACATACAGTCATGGCTGAAAGAGTTGACACCCTTGAAATTGCTACAGAAAATAAAGTATTTCTTCCAGACAATTATTGCAATTACACATGTTTTGTTATCCACATGTTTATTTGTGTATTGGAACAATACAAAAAAAACATAGAAGGAAAAGGCAAATTGGGCATAATTTCGCGCAAAACACCAGAAATTGGCCAGGCAAAATTGTTAGCAACTTTCAAAAATTGTGGGTAAACAAATTTCTTGCAGGCATGTGATGCTTCTTCAAACTCAACTGTGGCAAGTAACTGGTGTGGGCAAAGTTGACTTGATCTTTGCATTGTGCGTCTGTGCATCGCACACTAAGCAATGAGAAAAGAAAGAGAAGAAGAGAACTGCCTGAGGACTTGAGTACCAAAATTGTTAAAAGGGTATTGCAATTAAGGATGGTACGGGTGCTAGATAAGTAGCTTCAATCAAGTTCCAAAGAAATACAAGCTGTCCTGCACGTTCAGGGTACATGTCTGTCAGCGCAAACTATTCGTAGCCATTAAAATGAAATTAAGTTCTATAGCAGGAGACCCAGTATGACTCCACTGCTGACAAACAGCCATCAAAAGGTTAGACTGCAGTTTGCCAAACTGGACATGAGTAAGCCAAAATCCTTCTTGGAAAGCATCTTGTGCGAAAGTGTCTTGTGGACAGGTGAGACCAAGATAGAGCTTTATGGTGAAGCCCATCATTCTATAGTGCACTTTACAAAGACCAGAATGAGGCCATCAAATAAAAGAACACAGCACCTACAATCAAATATGGTGGAGCTTCAAAGATGTTATGAGGTTGTTTTTCTGCCTCCGGAACTGGATGCATTGACTGTGTGCATGTCATCATAAAATCTGAAGATTACCAAAAAATTTTGGGTAGCAATATAATGCTCAGTTGAGAATGTTGGGTTTGCATCCTTGGTCATGGGTATTCCAGTAGGACAATGACCCAAAAAATTGCTTCAAGAAGCATCCAGCAATGAATGGAAAGAAAGTGCTGAGGGTTCTGAAGTGGCCAACAATGAGTCTGGATCTAATTTCATTGAACACCTGTGGGGAGATTTTACAATTGTTGTGTTGGGAGAAGTAGGAGAGAGCTGGAGCAGTTTGCAAAAGAAGAATGGTCCAAAATTACAGTTGAGAGGTACAGGCAGCTTGTTGATGGTTATAGGAAGCAATTGATTGCAGCTGTTTATTCCACATGATATGCAACCAAATATTAAGTTCAATATTTCAACAATTTTGTCTGACCCATTTTGGGGGTTATGTGTGAAATCATGTAAAATTAGCCTTTTTTTCCTCAGATTTTTCTTGTATTGCTACAATGCACACAACTGTACAGTGTCCATTTTAGGACATGATCATATATCAAAGTCAAAATTCAGAAATATCCTGTCTGACAACTGATATCTGGCTTGACAGGACAAAATGAAAAAAAATCCAGCACTATTAAAAAAATCTTATTCCAACTTTAAAAGCAGCATTCCAAAAGATAGACAGAGTTATAATTCATGATAAGGGTTATCAATGATTATAGAGCTGTCTGTCTTTTGGAATGCTGCTTTTAAATTTGGCATAACGTTTTGCCCCTTTTAATAGTGCTGGATTTTTTCTATTTTTTCTTACTAATTTTGAACTATTATCTGGAGAAGGATCATGGGTTTTGTGCGACTATCGTTGTGGATTATCGATGGATGGTATATGTAGGGTTGATAAATGTGAACATGAGGAATGTCTTTGTGATTTATTTCAAATAGAGGATTTTTCCCTGTGTACTGTGTGTTTTAGCTATTTTCTCACGGGATTAATAATGGGCAGGTGTCATAGAGACCTGAACATTATCAATCTGGGCTTAATGACAAACTGTAAATACTCAGCTGTCATTAACCCCTTCCAACCCTGATGTCACAGCACCAGCGTATCGGGAAGAGCTGGGTAAAGTGCCATGAATTGGTGCTTCTAATGAGTGTGCCATTTTCTGGGGCGGCTGTGGCTGCTACTCTTTAGCCTCTAGGGGGCCCAATAAGTATGGGCCTCACGACAGTGACAATACCAGCCCCCCAAATGCCTGGTTTTACTTTAGCTGGCAATAAAAAAAAAATACTGGGCTCCCTTATGTTTTTGATTGCCAGCCAAGGTAAAGTCAGACAGCTCGGGGTGGTAGTGACACGCCCACCAGGATTGTGGGGCTCTCTGAACAGAGTCAGGGCTTCTTCGGGAGGTCACGGTTTGTGACCCAGTTCAATGGCCTTGTTTGTGTCATTAAATGGGGGAGAGAGTTTGTATGGGAAATGAGTTTGCAACACCACTCGTGGGTTTCCGCAATAGGGATGGATGGCTGACACTCCAGTACAGATCCTCTGGGGCCGAAGGTAACGCAGCTGAAATGGTTCTGCTCTCCACAGGTAGAACGGAGGACCCCAGGGCAATTTGCACAGTCTTTACTGGGGATGTAAGGGCAAAGACGCAATGAATAACTGGAAAGACACAGCATGTTGCAGTCTTTGAAGTCTTTACTCATGGTTGGTACAAGCTTCCAGGTTATTTCCAGCTGCCAACAGGGTGCTGTGTCCTCCTGGTCAGGTCTCCAGTCAACTCTCGTATAATCCAGGGACAAACTACCAGGACCCCCTTTTGGTGTTCCTTTCTCAGCCATCTGCCTGCGCTGGATCTCACCCTCTTTTACAGCGCCTCACACCCAGTGTCATGAGCTGGTAGCCCCGTGTCCTGTCGGGCAACCCCGTCCTGGTCCCCTGACCCTACTTGGCCACCTATTCAACGAAGGAGTGTGTACTCGGACCGTGGCACTTGAAGTCACCTTGGTCCCCGGTTTGCCAGTTAAGCCATTCAGTTGCTTCACTAGTCTGGGGCCAGTCCCCTTTCTGCGGCCCAGTCCCTCTAACTGACCACGGATTCTCCGTCAGCTGTGATGCGGGTGCTATGGGTGGATCGCTCACTTTCCGTGCCCCTGGGATGCCTTCTGTCTCTCCTGAGCCCTTTGCTGGCCCCTCTGTTGGCTCTGCACTCTCTCTGCCTCGGGATGAGCTCCACTGGCTCCAGTCAACCAGGACGTCTCTCTCACACGTCGTTCATCTCCAAGCCATCTCTCCATCTCCCACTTTCTGGTGCTCCTGTCTCACTCTCTCTACCAATGCCCTCCACCTGTCTTCCCTTCCGGCCTGGGATGGGGCCTCCTTAAAAAGGTTTGCCCAAACCCCAGTTGTGGTGTTGTGGTGGATGTGGGTGTTTGGGAGCAAGGTAGTGTCCCCTTATTATCCAGAGTGGAGGTACCACTCCACTCTGTGGAGTGCCGTACCTCTGTTGCCATTTCAGCCTCAGGGGCGCCACAGTAGCACGTAGCTGTCCACTTTATCTGCACAGAGATCAAAAATACAGCAAAGCTCTATGTCATTTTTTTAAATTATTTATGTATTTTTACACTAATATGTCAACTAATCACAGATGCTGTCACAGAAAGTAGGCATCTGTGATTGACTGTTGGAGTAAGTGCAGCTACCTGGAAGTAGCCCATACAGTCTAGCATCTACCATGTAGTGAATAACCAGGAGATTAATTAATGTCCCTGGATGTACCAGCTGGACCTAACTATGCCCTTAAAATATCAATTTAAGAAAGCTTAATATTTGTAAGGGAATTTTTTATAAATTATTTTTTTAATAATAAATAATAATAATAATAATTATTATTATTATTAATTTATTCCCCCTGCTTACACAGCTTTTTCTGGGATTTTGAGATATGCAACAATATAAGCTGAACCTGGCCAGTGAACCAAGTGGAATGGACACCCTCTTTGGTAATGGTGACTTCTATCCTGCAATGAAAAGGTCCTTCTTATGCTGGAGCTCAGATGGGTGGACTGACATGAGGCAGGTAGCTGACAGACTCTCTGGGCTCTCTACGGTGGGGGCCTTGTGGGTGGCTGTTGGAGGTGAGCCTCTCTCCTGGCTTGAATTTTCTCAGCTTAAAACCTTCCTATCGAGTTTCTTGGCCCCCACCAGTTGAGTCCTTGTTGGTCGACTGTGGGTCCCACCAACATGATTTCCTTGTTATACAACTTGCTCTCTGAGGAGTTGATCACCGACACTCCTCTATTTATTGAAGAATGGGAGAAGGACATGCAGATCAGCTTTTCGGAAGCTGATTGCCTAAGAATTTTCTTTCTAACTCATGGGATGTCTGTCTTGTGTGGGTCACAGGAGAAAAACTATAAAATCTTAACCAGATGGTACAGATGCCCTTCCCTTCTCCACAAAGTATCTCCTGCAGTCCCTGGTGAGTGCTGGAGATGTGGTGAAGAAGAAGGCACGATGCTTCTCATCTGGTGGTCGTCTCTTACGTCCGCTCTGGTCTGCGATCTTTGAAATTTTTCATTCAATGTCGGGAATTTACCACCCTCGTCTCCACAGATTGCCTTCCTCTCACTGATCCCTGGTTCCATTTTAGTGGCCAAGAGAGGCAGGCCTGTTTAGGTTTTGCCTTATGGATGCCAGTGCTGTTATACCTAAGCTCTGGAAATCTGCAAGAGTACCTTCGGTCAGAGAGTGGGCTCAGGAGATCGACAGACTCAAGATAAGGATACGTGGGATAAACATAGGAGCACTTGTTACCTATGGAGTTCTTTTAAGGAGAGTCCTGGCTTTCCTCTCTGATTACGCGAACCATAACTTCCTCTACCGGACAAGTAGTGTGGCAACTGGTCCACCTCCTTGGGCCTCTGGCCCTCCCTTCCCTCCCTCTTTCCCCCTTGTCTTTCCCTTTTTCTGTCTTCCTGTTTCCCTCTTTTCTTTCCTCCATATAATATAGTTCCATCTTTCCATTTTAAGATTACATTGTTATTACCCCCAAAAAGCTCTGTATGATTGAAAATTTGGTTTCCCTTGTTCAGGGAAAGGGATTGATATTGTTAAAACTCTTGCTCATTTATGGCTGTGCCCATTATGCTTGTTTTATTTTTTTTTTATTATCTTTAATTTTTGACTTTCAATGTTCAATTGTTATTTGTTCTGCTTCAAATTCAATAAAAATATTTTCTGCAAATGTTTCTAATATTTATTTTATTTGAGCGCAAACCTTTATTATTGCAGAGGGTCACCATCATGTGAGGCCATCTATTCTACACTTATGTGAAAGCAATATATAAAAAAATTGCATATGGCCATTATATTCATAATCTTATAGGTCTCTTCACAGTGATGAAAGCCCATAGTATGGCTATTGCTTCTTAAAAATATGCAATCACTATTTAATATTCTAATAATCAAAATACTAATATGTATACATTTATATAGCACTATTAATTCCATAACGCTTTACATACATTTGTAACACCGTCCTCACTGGGACTCGCATTTTATGTATAATGTATATTACAGTTGTCCTCCTGGCCTTCCTGCAGTTTCCAGTGCCCAGTAGCCTTATTCAGCATTCCATATGAATAAGTAGTGAATGGTGACTAGAATAAATGTATTTATTTTCATCATTATGTTTCATAGGCGGCCGTCACACGCGTCGACATCGTGAGCGATATTGTAAGCGATCACATGCACGCGCGATCGCTAACGATATCGCTCACATCGCTGGTGAGCTGTCACACAGACAGACTCACCAGCGATGTGGGCCAGCGAGATCGCTGGTAACTATGGTACACATCGGGTTACTAGGCGCCGCGCGGCGCTTAGTAACCCGACGTTTACCATAGATACCATCTCCCAGCATAGGCTCTGCCGCTGGGAGATCGTTCATCGTGGTGTCACACACCACGATGAAGCAGATTGTTCAAGCGTTTATCACTTGATATGAGCTCCGCCTCTCATATCTGCGATGTCACGATCAAGCGATTTTACATTGTAAAATCGCTTGATTGCACGCAGCGATGCACAAACGATATCGCTTAAGCGATCAAAAAGCAGATAGCTCAAACGATATCGTTCAAGAAATTGAACCGTGTGACGGCCACCATAGTAACATGTCATGCAAAAATGACTGAAACTAAGTATCCACAACCCACTTTATGGATTCTAGTGGCATGCAGGTTCGGTGTCTGGAATCCTCACTGCAGTCGTTTCTTCATAGATCCCTTGCAAGACATGGTTGTCCTTGACTCAGAGAATGATATAATTTACCTAACTACCCTGGGGGAAAAAGATCAGTAAGCAGAACCAGACCCAGAGTGGCATCAGGAGAGGAGCTGGAGACTGAGACCTATATCATTTGGAGCTCCACTGTACTTCCAAATTTGGGTATCATCTGTAATAAGATGCGGATCCCATCCTGAGTTCCGATGCAAGCCGTGAACCTGAAGAGTGAGTCCCAGCAGTCAGGTGACTTTTACCATATGGCACTCGGGACAGGGAGCAGCTTTTGTCAAACTGGAGATGATCTGGCAGTATGTCTGGCTATATTTCAGCAGCAGTTGATGTCACAATCTCATCTACTTGATCCCATTCCCCAAGACTACCAGGATCAGGACCAACACCTTTATGAGGAGCCTGAGGAAGAGGAGCGCCTAGAAGGCAATGTTTCTCAGCTGAGTGGATCACCTTCACCACCTCTGGAGGCATTCAACTGGGGTAATGCCATGAGGGGACCTTTACCCGCTCCAAGCACCAATCAAGAAGTTATCAACCACCCTGTTCTTCTATGACATTTTGACCTCCTCAACCAATGCAGGAAAGACAAGGTGGTGGTATTCAAACAGGTTAAAGGGTATGGGTTACTAGTGGAAAATGGCACTAAACATCTGTGCTACATCAACTGCGCTGTCCTACATTGTGACAATCTTCCCCAAAGACTACGTAACATCTTTGTTGGGAATGAGGTCATATTCATTAAGGTGTGAGGCATGAAGGCTTGGTTTGCGGTTGGCATATGTTGGGTTGGCACTGCCACCCAATTTGAGAAGTGGCAGTAGGAGGCCAACTTGGATAGAAGTTGGCATTGGGTGTGCCCAAAGTGTCTCTTGGTTGGCCAGCTAAATACACCCACTCCCACAGTGCATGTCGATGTTCCAAAGATGGTCCTGTCTGTCCTAGAGGGGTTGGTTGTCCCCTAGTTCCTCCTCTGTTATTTAAGTAAAGTCCCACAAAGACCAGCAAAAGTCAGGAGAAACTACAACTGCACAAAACTAACAGAAAAACTGCAAAGCTTGCAGGCACACAGGGCTTACATATCACAGGGCAAAAAATGTTTGTAATGTGTTAGCCAGTAGATAGAACAATATTAGATTCTGAGAGTCCTGAGTGTTTGACACTAATGATGAGTGATGAGTGAGTGTGATCGTTACTATTTGCATGAATAGTATGGTATCCGCTATGCTTGTTACTCGGCGAGTATCACTGATGCTCGTAAAAATTGTGAGCTGGCACCTCAGGGAGAGCAGATTGGATGTTAGGGTCTCTCTGGGGGGCACAGCAAGGTGTTTTATGCAGTAGAAATGTAAAAAAAAGCACACCATCCTGCCCTGTCCTGGAAAGTATTGTTTTATGGCCGGATGTGTGTTTGGCGGAGCCTATCACTAATTGATTAACATTATACTTGTTACGAGTTTAGCAATTGCAAATATTATGCCACTCGCTCATCACTAGTTGATACCTTTTAATGGCTAACTGAAAAGATAAATAATAGCAAGCTTTCGAGATTCTAAGACCTCTTTATCAGGCTCCTGATATCGCAAGTGCGTCGTACTGTGTGACAGAGCGACGCAACTGTGATATATCGCTGGTTGCAGGTTGACAGGTTTACGAGGATGAACGTAAACTTGTCAATCTGCAATCAGCAATTAGGCTGGATCGCACCGCCTGACACCACAATAGCGATGTTGGCAGCGATCCAGCCTATACCGCAGCATTGCTGAGGATCGCTTGCTGGGTTGATCCCAGTCCAGTGAGCGATGGCTCCGCCCACATCGCTGCGGCATCACCGGCAACATGTTGCCGTGTAACACCAAGGCTGCGATGTCGGAAGCGAGCGTGCACCCGCACATCGCT
Organism: Allobates femoralis; assembly: GCA_033576535.1. NCBI lineage: Eukaryota > Metazoa > Chordata > Amphibia > Anura > Aromobatidae > Allobates > Allobates femoralis. Next base: position 372,396,790 of record JARQOC010000002.1, read on the forward strand.
TCCGACATCACAGCCTTCATTGACACGTGTGACGCCGCTTTTAGAGTCTTGAAAGATTACTATTATTTACTATCTTTTCAGTTAGCTATTAAAAGGTATCAACCACTGAGGACTCTCAGATTCTAATATTTTTATATTACAGGGGCTGGCAGGCTGAAGCAGAGTCTTAAGCACATGACACAGAAGCAGGTTTGCAGGAGAAGCATTGAGCAGTGTGGAAGCTGGAGGGGGTCTGCAGACATAAGAAAAGCTGGAGTGGAGTGCCAGTAAAGGTTCATTTGAGAATCATAGGAAGCAGAAAGCCAGGGGTTCAACTGAATACTCGAGCATGGCTATACGGTAGACTGAGGTTTATAAAGACAAAGCAGTGGATCACATGAAGCAGCGGACACCATTTTGAGAAGGGGCAAGATGCACAAAATGCCAATAGAAAATACAAAGTCCTAAGAGAATTTGTGTAGGCTCATACTATATACAGTGCCTACAAGTAGTATTCAACCCCCTGCAGATTTAGCTGGTTGACACATGCGGAATTAACTTGGCATTGTGACATTTGGACTGTAGATCAGTCTGGAAGTGGGAAATGCACTGCAGCCAAAAAGATTTTTTAATTTTTTTTTTTTTTTTTAAAGCGTTAAAAGTTAATTCAGAGGGTCATTTATTATTCAACCCCTCAAACCACCAGCATTCTGTTTGGTCCCCCTAAAGTATTAAGTAGTAGTTCAGGCACAAAGAACAATGAGCTTCACATGTGTGGATTAATTATCTCTTTTGCCAGCCTTTTCTGACTATTTAAGACCCTCCCCAAACTTGTTAACAGCACTCATACATGGTCAACATGGGAAAGACAAAGGAGCATTCCAAGGCCATCAGAGACAAGATCGTAGAGGGTCACAAGGCTGGCAAGGGGTACAAAACCCTTTCCAAGGAGTTGGGCCTACCTGTCTCCACTGTTGGGAGCATCATCCGGAAGTGGAAGGCTTATGGAACTACTGTTAGCCTTCCACTGCCTGGACAGCCTTTGAAAGTTTCCTCCCGTGCCGAGGCCAGGCTTGTCCGAAGAGTCAAGGCTAACCCAAGGACAACAAGGAAGGAGCTCCAGGAAGATCTCATGGCAGTGGGGACATTGGTTTCAGTCAATACCATAAGTAACGTACTCCACCGCAATGGTCTCCGTTCCAGACGAGCCCGTAAGGTACCTTTACTTTCAAAGCGTCATGTCAAGGCTCGTCTACAGTTTGCTCATGATCACTTGGAGGACTCTGAGACAGACTGGTTCAAGGTTCTATGGTCTGATGAGACCAAGATCGAGATCTTTGGTGCTAACCACACACGTGACGTTTGGAGACTGGATGGCACTGCATACAACCCCAAGAATATCATCCCTACAGTCAAGCATGGTGGTGGCAGCATCATGCTGTGGGGCTGTTTCTCAGCCAAGGGGCCTGGCCATCTGGTCCGCATCCATGGGAAGATGGATAACACGGCCTACCTGGAGATTTTGGCCAAGAACCTCAGCTCCTCCATGAAGGATCTTAAGATGGGTCGTAATTTCATCTTCAAACAAGACAACGACCCAAAGCACACAGCCAAGAAAACCAAGGCCTGGTTCAAGAGGGAAAAAATCAAGGTGATGGAGTGGCCTAGTCAGTCTCCTGACCTTAACCCAATTGAAAACTTGTGAAAGGAGCTCAAGATTAAGTCCACATGAGACACCCAAAGAACCTAGATAACTTGGAGAAGATCTGCATGGAGGAGTGGGCCAAGATAACTCCAGAGACCTGTGCCGGCATGATCAGGTCTTATAAAAGACGATTATTAGCTGTAATTGCAAACAAGGGTTATTCCACAAAATATTAAACCTAGGGGTTGAATAATAATTGACCCACACTTTTATGTTTAAAATTTATTAAAATTCAACTGAGCAACATAACTTTTTGGTTTGTAAGATTTATGCTTCTGTTAATAAATCCTACTCTCGTTTGCAGTTTGAAGGCTCTAACTTATTTGCATCTTATCAAACCACCTAAATCCGCAGGGGGTTGAATACTACTTGTAGGCACTGTACATGGATACTCATGATGTATACAGGGGGGCTTTGTGGGGTTGATTATGTATATAAAGAATCTGTGTTGGCTCATACTGTATATAGTGGGCTGCAAAAGTAGTTAGTATCCAGCATCACGTTCGGTTAAAAATAATCAAAGTTTATTAGTTATTATTAAAAATATAAAACAAAAAGGTAGAATAGCAATCAAGGATTTCAGGTGCAACACCCCAGTGTTTAGGGTCACTTACACATTTTGGATATATAATGCTTACTCATTGCTATTCTACCATTTTTGTATGTTTTTAATATGAACTAATCAACTTTGATTTTATTCAACCAGACATGATGCTGAATACGCCCTACCTTTGCCGTTTGGATCTTACTGGATTGCCTAAATCCAAGATAACATGCACCGTCAAGACTTAATTGATACCTCCAAGAAACAACTCTGCACTAGGTGAGCTGAAACGTTTTCTCTTTTACATGTATATAGGGGGCTGTATGTGTGCTCAAAAGATGTATGGGGGTGTAAGCATACTTAATTATGCTCAATATTAAGTGATACAATTATTAATATTAATATAAAATAACATTATGATTAATATGTTATTATTAATATCAAGCAAAATAAATTTCTGCTTTTTGGTTTCGCCATTCACAACAATCACATACTCTAATGCTGTCCCTAAGTAAAATTAGTAATCCATTCTTGTTTTATATGTATCACTGGTCCAGACATATGATCCTTGGAGCTAAATTTAATTCCAACTAAATTCTAAACTTTTCGTTCTTAGGCTAGGGTCACACCAGCGTTATGGTGGGCGTTCAGGGGGTTCCGTTTAAAACTTAGAATTTAGCAGCATTAGCACAGTGTTACTGGAAAGGTAACACTGCATTAATGCTGACAATTCATTCCTATGGCAGACAGAACCCAAAATGCATTGCAAATGCTGGCACCTAAGTGCCGGAGTTTGAAATCTCGCTCTTTTCCAAGTGCATCACATGACATGGAAACGTGCGCCAGGTGATGCGCTTACAAAAAGCGTGAGATTTCAAACTCCGGCACTTAGATGCCAGCCTTTACAATGCATTTGGGGTTCCGTCTGCAATAGGGATAAATTGACAGCGTTAACGCAGTGTTACCTTTCCAGTAACACTGTGCTAATGCTGCTAAATTCAAAATTTTAAACAGAACCCCCCAGAACGCACACCATAACGCTGATGTGATCCTAACCTTAGGGGGAACTCATCAAACTGACATTATGAAGACCGACCTTGATTCAGGAGTGCTGGATAAAAATTTACCAAATTCATTAAGAAAAAGTGTGATGGCCACTTTACACGTCCCAACATCGGTCCGATGTTGGATACAATGACGCAGGAGCTCGCATTTTTTGGGCAGAATTTCAAAATCGCATAGGAGATGTTACACAGCACAATATCAGCAGGCAACGCAACTGCGATGTGTACGCCCCCTTGTACGGGCGACCCAGGAACGACCATTTAACATGGAAGAGAATAGGGGAAGTTGTACTCCAAATCGTTGTTGGGCTTTCACACAGCACGATCCGGCCTCATCGTCCATCCAATATCGGGCCATTGGAGAGCCTGCTCATTTCTTCCCTGATATCGTTTTGGCATTGTTCTTGCATCGAATTGGACTTTTACACCACACAACGCACGAACGATATCGTGGCTAACACACGAACCACGTGACTTTTTATCGGAGTTGGACGCCGATATCGAGACATGTAAAGTGGCCATAAATGAATTTGGCACATTTTTTTAGCTGCCCATATGTCAGAAACAGAAATCTAGTCTAGACAAAGAATAAAGTATATTTCTGCTAAAATTTACATCACTTTTATAGTATAAATCTTGAATCAATGAATCACTGAATCATCAGTGAATTTATAACATTGTGCAAAACCTTTCCCTTTTCTACCAAATTCTGCTCACTTTTCAAACAGTTGGTGAATATGGCATGAAAAAGAGAAAAGTTGAATTTATTTGCACAAATATATGTTGCTCAAAAATTTGGAACTCTTCTATACCAGTTTTCTGGCAAACGGGGCTTGATGAATTGGCCCCTTATACTTTTGTAAGATATATCAAGTGCTATAATGAATGCAATAAATTACTTATTTGAATGTAATAATGTCCATGCTAAATTTTTAATCAACTCCATAATTGCACTAATAAATTCCACACACTTTCAGTGTCTTTCTAGGTCACATGTATAATTGAATTACCAAACTGCTGGGTTAACTTAAAAAAGTAGAACAATTTTCAGTGTATTGTTTTGGAAGAACAGTGCCTGAAAAGCACACAGCTGCCTGGGTGAAACTTTAATATCTATACTACGAATAATATTTGCCATGAATGCATCAAAAGGAAAGATTAATTTTTCTCATAGTCTCCCAGTAAATTTCAAGATCATTTTCAAACTGGTGAGTTTGCTTAGAATATATGCTTGTTGAGTCACTGGCGGCAAGGGCCTGCAGTAGTAGAGTGCTAGGCACGGTCAAGGCTGCAGCATAGCCCTGGCTGGGCTGATTCTGCCCCAGTTAGGCTGCTAGTGGTTAGCAGAGTATACAGGGGCTCAGTGGTTAGCACAGTATACCCTGGCTAAATAGTTAGCACTGTACACGGAGCCTCAGTGGTTAGCACTCTATGGTGGCTCAGTGGTTGGCACTGTATATGGTGGCTCAATAATTAGAGCAGTAATGTGGCTCAGTGGTTAGCACAGTATATGGTGGCTCAGTGGTTAGCACTGTATGGTGGATCAGTGGTTAGCACTGTATGGTGGCTCAGTGGTTAGCACAGTATGGTGGCTCAGTGGTTAGCACTGTATGCTGGCTCAGTGGTTAGCAATGTACAGTGGCTCAGGGGTTAGCACTAAGGTGGCTCAGTGGTTAGCACTGTACGGTGGCTCAGTGGTTAGCACTGTATGGTGGCTCAATGTTTAGCACAGCACGGTGGCTCAGTGGTTAGGAGAGTATGGTGGCTCAGTGGTTAGCATTGTACGGTGGCTCAGTGGTTAGCATTGTACAGTGGCTTAGTGGTTAGCACTGTATGGTGGCTCAGTGGTTAGCACAGCACGGTGGCTCAGTGGTTAGCACTGCGCGGTGGCTCGGTGTTTAGCAAAGTATTGTGGCTCAGTGGTTAGCACAGTATATGGCCGCTCAGTGGTTAGCACTATATGGAGGCAGAGTGCTTAACTCTGTATGGAGGCTCATTGGTTACCACAGTATGGTGGGTCAGTGGTTAGCACTATATAAGGTGGCTCAGTGGTTGGCACTGTATAAGGTGGCTGAGTGATTAGCACTGTATGGTGGCTGAGTGTTTAACACTGTATACGGTGAGTCAGTGGTTAGCACTTTATGGTGGCTCAGTGGTTAGCACAGTATGGTGGCTCAGTGGTCAGCAGTGTATATGGTGGCTCATTGGTTAGCACTGTACGGTGGCTCAGTGGTTAGCACTAAGGTGGCTCAGTGGTTAGCACTGTACGGTGGCTCAGTGGTTAGCACTGTATGGTGGCTCAATGTTTAGCACTACACGGTGGCTCAGTGGTTAGGAGAGTACGGTGGCTCAGTGGTTAGCACTGTACGGTGGCTCAGTGGTCAGCACTGTATGGTGGCTCAGTGTCAGCACTGTAGTGCTCAGTGGTCAGCACTGTACGGTGGCTCAGTGGTTCAGCACTGTACGGTGGCTCAGTGGTCAGCACTGTACGGTGGCTCAGTTGTTAGCACTGTAGGTGGCTCAGTGGTCAGCGAAGGATGGAGGGCAGATTGGTCAGCGGAGGACGAAGGTCAGAGTGTTCAGTGGAGGACGGAGGGCAGAGTGTTCAGCGGAGGACAGAGGGCAGAGTGGTCAGTGGAGGACAGAGGGGGCAGAGTGGTCAGTGGAGGCTGGGGGGGAAGAGTGGTCAGTGGAGGCTGGGGGGGCAGAGTGATCAGCAGAGGCCGGGGGGTAGAGTGGTCAGCGGAGCCGGGGGGGCAGAGTGGTCATCAGATGCCAGGGGGGGCAGAGTGGTCAGTGGAGGCCGGGGAGGGTCAGAGGGGTCAGCGGAGGCCGGGGGGGTGAGTGGTCAGCAGAGGCCGGGGGGGGCAGAGTGGTCAGCAGAGGTCGGGGGGGCAGAGTGTCAGCAGAGGCCGGGGGGGCAGAGTGGTCAGCGGAGCCCAGGGGGGCAGAGTGTCAGCAGATGCCAGGGGGGCAGAGTGGTCAGCAGAGGCCGGGGGGGGCAGAGTGGTCAGCAGAGGCGGGGGGGCAGAGTGGTCAGTGGAGGCCGGGGGGGGCAGAGTGGTGAGCGGAGGCCGGGGGGGCAGATGGTGAGCATAGGCCGGGGGGGCAGAGTGGTGAGCGGAGGCCAGGGGGGAGGGGGCAGAGTGGTCAGCAGAGGCCAGGGGTGGGTCACGGGTGGTCAGCAGAGGCTGGGGGGGTCAGAGTGGTCAGCAGAGGCGGGGAGGGTCAGAGGGTCAGCGGAGGCTGGGGGGGTGAGTGGTCAGCAGGGCCGGGGGGGCAGAGTGGTCAGCGGAGGTCGGGGGGGCAGAGTGGTCAACGGAGACCGGGGGGGCCACATACTGGGGGTGGATAACACTGGAGGCTGTGTATATATATATGTACGGGGGCCACACACTGGGGGTGGATAATACTGGAGACTGTGTATATATGTATGGGGCCACACACTGGGGGTGGATAATACTGGAGACTGTGTATATATGTACGGGGCCACACACTGGGGGTGGATAATACTGGAGGCTGTGTATATCTGTGGGTCTGGCGGCTCCTCTATCACACTCCTGCCCCCTCTCTTACCGGGTAGGCTGCTCCTGGCATGGGGGAGCGGTATTTGCCCTGTCCCGGGGCGGGGCCCATCCTCATAGCGGGGGGGGGCTGTGTCCCGGGGCCTATAGCCGCTCCTGCCGGCCCGGATCCCCCTGGAGCCATTGATTGGAATCCAGCCCGCGCCGCCATCACTGTGTAACGATGGGGCCGGAAGCAGGAGCCCTGCGCCTCCTGGGGGGAGCAGAGGAGGGAGGTGAGCGCAGAGCTGCTGCTGGAGGCCGGGGGAGGCGGGCGGAAGTGAACCAGCGCCATCTTGGATCATGGAAACCTGTGGAGAGCCAGGAATTACGGCGGCGGCCATATTAGTTAAAGGGGGAAATATACCTAAGGCAGCTTCAGTCGGATGTGACGTCATAAACGTTACATAGTGACGAAAGCTGTTTTAGGGGATTATTATATTAGATTTATGAAAAAATGAATCATAAAACAAGGCATCCAGTCAAAGTGCTGAAGAATTAAACACAAAAATCAACATTGCAAAAAAATAGAAAAAGTCAGCATAATAACACGTAATGAATGATATGTCTCACACCTTAACCACCAGGGACCTTAGGTTGTAAAATCAGCACATTTGATTCTTTCACAAAACCTTATTATTTAGTTACTTAAAAAAAAATGCCACATTCAGGTCCTGAATACTAGCAAATTTGAATAAATCTTTTTAATTTGCAGTTATAATTTAAAATTGAAGATGTATGCAGTGCTGTAAGGCTCCATGCACCACCATATAGCACTTCATGCCACAGAAATGGTGTGGCATGATTATATTTCCTGCATTCATCCATAGGATGTCTGAACAGTCTATTATGTGTGGAGCAGCATAGAAACATTGCCAAATGAGTATTTTTTTTCCTGCGGGGCAGGGATATTTTGGGGCACAGTGGAGAAAATTTTTAATTCAAAATGAAGCAAAATGGGTGGCAGGCTTTTATTCCAAGACAATGGTGCATGTCAATTTTATTTATGGGCACTTTCCGGGGCATTCTTCAAAGTGAAAACTGGGAGTAGGTTTTATTTAAGAGGCACTGCAGTATGGGGCAATCACTGTGGGACATTGTTATTCAGGGGACAAATTTTTATCTATTACATTGTGGCACATATTTATTTTTTTTCACAGGAATATTGTCTGACATACTTTTATTTTGGGTCACAATGAGGGGCATATTTATATTACTTAAGCATATTTTTTTCAGTGACATATTTTAGGACATTTTTTATTTACTGGTTACATATTTTTATTCAGGGCACATTGTAAGGCATCTTTTATTCTATAGCCATATTGTAGGGCATTTTAATAGCACATTGCAAGGAATATTTTATTCAGGAACATAACGGTGGGTACTCAAGATGAAGATTAGCAACATTTTGAATGCAGCATATTTTTGCTGCATCCAAAATGCTGCTTTGTACAGTACAAGTGTGGCGCCCCTGCGGACTGGTCACCACTAAGTGGCACAGCAGCTGGAACTGCTAAGTTGGTCACCCCGCACAAACACACAACACATCCCACGATCCCAAGTCCAAGTTACTTCAAGTCTGGCACAGGATAGCGGGGGAAGCTAAGTGGAGGGTGGAGAGTTAACAAGGAGCCTGGTAAGGGGTGGGGACAAGAGTACAAAAAGAGGGGACACTAGTCCAGGAGGAGTTGAGTTGAGTGGAGTGGAAGACAGAACACCTAGTGAGAGACACCCGGCAGCCTAGTCAACTGAGACACAAGACAGGAAGAACTCGGCAGCCTGTGCCACCATATGGCTAGCCTGGGTCCCAGACTGCATACTGAGGGAAGCAAGAAGGGGTCCAAGGTGTGTCCGAGTCAGCGGGGACACTGAGGGACCGGGCAGGAACCAGAGTGCTGGCTCTGTTGAAGTGGTCGGAAAGCTGCATGCCCCAACCACAAAATCCGGCAGGGTGCGGGGTCTTTATGTCCCGGACCCGCCCCCGGCACAACAAAGGGAACACCATCGAAATAGGGCTAGGAGGCCTTGAAGGGTGCCCACGAAAAGCTCGTGACTGCTGGACTGTAGGTAGTGCAGAGAACAGAGAGCAGAGGCCCGAAAGGTACATGAACGGGGGTGCTGATGACGAGCTGTCCCAGCTGCTATTCAGGGTATCGGAGCCACTAGTAAACTGACTGTGTACTGTAAGAACTGCGGAGCAGGAAGTAAAACGCAGTGAATGCTCAGAAATACATGTGACTCTTAATTGCATGCCCGGGAAGGGGCTGATTGCTACGCTGAGTGGTCAGCAGGGGGCTGCTCGAGAATATTGATAACAATATAATAATATTGAATGAGTCCAGACCTGAATCCCATAGAACACCTGTGGAGAGATCTAAAAATGGCAGTTTGGAGAAGGCACCCTTCAAATATCAGGGACCTGGAGCAGTTTGCCAAAGAAGAATGGTCTAAAATTCCAGCAGAGCATTGTAAGAAACTCATTGATGGTTACCGGAAGCGGTTGATCGCAGTTATTTTGGCTAAAGGTTGTGCAACCAAGTATTAGGCTGAGGGTGCCAATAAATTTGTCTGCCCCATTCTTGGAGTTTTGTGTGAAATGATCAATGTTTTGCTTTTTGCTTCATTCTCTTTTCTGTTTTTTCATTGAAGACAAATTAAATGAAGATAATAATACCAAAGAATTTTGTGATTGCAATCATTCTCAGGAAGTAACAGAGTATTATCTGACAGAATTGCAGGGGTGTCAATACTTTTGGCCACAACTGTATGTCCAAGAAATGTCTATATAAGTTTGAGTCGATGATGTAATAAACACAAGGACAGAGAAAAGAGAGATGCTTCTGAAACATGAGTGTTTCAAGTTAGGCTACTCTGATATGTACTGGTGTCTATAATTAAATTATACGTACACACACAAAGTCTTATGCGTAATATGCTGAGTCGCGACAACAAACCAGGTAGATACACGCACAGATTTGACATACAAACAGAATAGTACATATGCATGCAGAGCTCTGCAGCACACACAACACTGTTGATATGCACACACCATCTTCTGATACCAATAACTCATAGCTGTTTTTTTCATTTAGCTGTCAGAGGGAGATCTCTTTTAGGCTAGGGTAACACTAGCATTCAGTTTGTGTTCAGGGGGATTCCGTTAAAAAATAGAATATGGCAGCATTAACACAGTGTTACCGCGTCATGTGATGTGCTTGGAAATAACGCGAGGTTTCAAACTCCGGCACTTAGGTGCCAGCATTTGACCTGTGCTCGGGTTCCGTCACCCATATGAATGTATTGGCAGAGTTAATGCAGCCTTACCTTTACGGTAACACTGCGTAAATGCTGCCAAATTCTATATTTTTTACGGAACCCTCGTGAACGCATTCATAGTGCTAGTGTGACCCAGGCCTTACTCTCTAATCTTGTGGATCTTGCAGTCACTGTTGACCATGACATCTAAGGGATTAAGGGCCCTGTTACACTTAGCGATGCACCAGTGATCCCGACAAAGATACGACCTGGTAGGGATCGCTGGAGCGTCGTTACATGGTCGTTGATGAGATGTCAAACGGTCAGATCTCACCAGCGACGCAGCAACAATATGGCAGTAGTTGGGACCCTGTCACTCCGATCTGTAGTATTGAGGTCACTGGTCGTTGTCCCCGTCAAACACACCGATGCATGCTGCCCAGCGGGAGTCCGACGATCAAAAAATGGTCCAGGATATTCCAACAGGATCGGCAATCTCACAGCAGGGGCCTGGTCGCTGCTACTTGTCACACATAGTGAGATCGCTGGTGAGGTCGCTCTTGCTTGACAAAAGCTGTGATGTATCAGCGATCTCGCTAGCAATCTCGCTTAGGCGGCCGTCACACGCTACGATATATGGTAAGATATCGTTTGAACACGCCAGATTAAACATCGCTCGAACGATGTCCGTGCGTGTGACGGCAAGATACGATCAACGAGAAATGATTAGATCGCAAGATCGAGATGTGAGATCCGGACCTCATATCTGACGATGTCGGCTCAGTGGCTACGCAGAATCGATGCGTGTAAATGAACGATATCGCATGAAAGCTGTTAATTGAGCGATGGCGAAATCCAACACGTAGGCGTGCCGGGAATTCACCTGTGTCACGCCTCCTCAGTTGTGATTCTTGAACCCTCATGCGTTACGATTGGCTGGCGCCACATTAGCTATTATTGGTGGAAGCTCCTGCGTTACGATTGGTTCTTACTTCCCAGGCCGCCATTTTTGAAGAGCTGTCACTTCAGCACTACTACACATAGGCGCCGTTTGGCTGATCCTGCCTTGTTGGTTTGCATTTACGGCCAGACACCAGGGCGGCAAGCTCAAAAACTCAAGTCTTGGCATGGGCCCAATATAGTCTGCACGGTGTCATACCCCCCCAACGATTGTGCGTTACGCTGTACACAACGTTGCGTTACGCCACGCCCCGGGTTCTTGTCCCGTAGGTGTCGTAGAAGTGTTCCTCACCGTGTCACAGCGCGTACGGCGCTTTGCAATTTGTATGGCCCACGCGAGCAGCCGTACTGACGTCATGAATTTGCTTTCAGTTTCATTCCGCCTGCAAGGTGCTAGCTCCTCCCATGCACATTGCAGCACAGTCATGGCCGCAACAGGGCGCGCAGCCATGTGGGGGATGGCGGAGCTCATGATCCTAATCGATCATTGTGATCGGTTGGATTATTGGGGCCACCATCACCACCGGCACCCCCGGCTGCGGAACTGCCGTACTGTGCCCAAGATCCAGCGTGCCCTGCTCCGGCAGCTGTGTGTTGAGAGGAGTCCCAAGCAGATCCAGCATAAGATTGCGGATCTGAAATACAAGTGCCCAGGCCGCATTGTGGACATCCGTGCCAGGATTGTCAGGCTGCGTGGTGAGTAACTGTTGGACCCAAACACACATCTGCACATGTACATGTACCACACTACACAGCACTGTCTCAAAACATATTAGGATAGTGTTGTCCCCGGGCTGGACCCGCCCATGTGGTACCATATATTCTGCGTTGAGGCAGCCTTCACAGGTGCATATGGCTCTGCAGCGTTCTGCTGAGCCATCTGCAAGGCTCTGCATGCAGACGCCAGAGAAATTCCAATAAATGCTTCACACGGTGTCTGCAGATGCATGCACACACCCCTGCGCTCCCATTGGCCCCCATGACTGATCTGTGCGCATGCGTAGCCATGGCCACAGATCACACACTCCCGTCCACACCGAGAATGCAACCTGTAATGGTGGCCAATGGGAGTGCATGGCGGTCTGCATGCATCTGCAGACACCGTGTCAACCATTACCAAGGCTAGGTCCGCCGGCAGCATGCAGAGCCTTGCACATGGCTCGGGCAAACGGTGCGTAGGCATGTGCAAGTGTGAGGGCAGCCTAATTTGGAGGCAGGCCCTACACTTCAGGCTGGTTGCACAACCTCCAACTCCCAAAACATAATTTGAAAACAAGTTGAAACCTTAGCTAAATTAAATACACTCTTCAGGCTGCATCTTGACATTTATTCAATGCCGGGCCCAGGCATCATGGGAAGGGGATGGCCTGTGGAGTCCAGGTGACAGATAGTACTGGCGACTGGACACTACCTCCCCTTGCCATGATCGCCGAAAACTTGTTCAAAATACAAAAGTTGCCCAGATAGCAGTTTGTCACACACTTTGGAAAGGACAAATCAAGAATGAATGGTAATCAACATACATTCCTTTACTGGGTATTGATGCACCATGTTCATGTGAGAACAATTCCCATTGCCTTTGGTTTCGTACACAAACCTGAGTATGGGCAAACCAGTCATGTGCAGCACAAATGGTGAGCCCGCACTCAGCTGTCACCTCACTATATTAGTGCCTAACCTCATTCCACACTGACAATTGTTTGAGGAGACATATGGCTTATCCACAAACCAACCATGAGACACTGGCCCACAGATGTGCCACCGTACAGAGGGGACAAGATAGACACAACATGATGTTTGACCATAAAAAAAAATCGCACCTGTCCCACATGACTAGACAGCCACAGTCCAAACACCATCATCTTCTGCCCGTACCTAAACTACAACACACATACCTAAAGCATGTGTTGCTGTATGTGGGCAACAGCAAACCTATCTTCACAGAGTATTCGACCTCCTGTCAGTCAACATACTGTCTTGAACCGACAGTACATGCATCCAACATGACCTTGTTCCACATTTCGTAATGTAGGAAAGACAATAGGCACACAATTATAAAGATACACAACAATTATTAGAAACTTAATCCTAACAGCTTCTTCATTGTGCTTCAATATACAGATACTGCGGATTCTTCTTCTGAAGATGGGCAGCATGGGCCACCTGCAGGAGGACCAGCTAACCCACCGGCAGATCCTGCACAAGGGACACCATCCCCCCCTACTCATGCCGCCCATGATGAGGATGAGTTGGCAGCTGCTGGCGGCCATGAGGAGACCGAGGAGTGGTCCGGCCACTCGGGGACGGAGGAGGATTCTGCCAACTCCTCGCAGCCATGGATGGAGGAGGAGGATGACATCCCCTCACCACCATGCCCACCGGAGGGCGAGGATGCTGGCCAAGAGGCTGGCCTGGATGATTGGCCACCCTCCAGCCCAGGGCCATTGTTGCCCCAAGGCCACGTCCTGTGGCCACAGAGCCCCAGCCCCCAAGATCCCCCACCTGCCACACTGTCCAGCTCGGTGGCTAGCCCAGGGGTCGGCATGTCCCCGGACACGGCTGGCGAGGAGGTACCCTCCACAACCGCGGCTGCCGAGGAGGAGATGTGTGCGGCAGAGGCCGACAACGTGCCCTCCCCAACTGCGCCTGCCAAGGAGGAGATGTGTGCGGCAGAGGCCGACAACGTGCCCTCCCCAACTGCGCCTGCCGAGGAGGAGATGTGGGCAGCAGAGGCCGACAACGTGCCCTCCCCAACTGCGCCAGCTGAGGAGGAGATGTGGGCGGCCGAGCCCGACACCGTGCCCTCCCCAACAGGGCGTAGCCAGGAGGAGATGTCGGTGGAAGATCGGGACCCACACTTTGAGGACTATGCTGGTAAGTTGATAATTGTGGGGCATACACCCTGCATACTGTATTGAGTACAGATACTTGTGCAGATATAGTTCAGATATGTATGGTTGCAGTTAAATCATGGATACATTGCTTCTTTTTGTGGCTTGCTCCAAATGGAACAATGCGTCCATTATTTCACTGTAAACATAGATCAATTCGAAATATAAGGCAAGAGATCTGTATGTGTGAGGTGGCCCTAACTTCCCTAATTTTTGTGTCACAGTGTGCCTTAATTTTGTCCAATACTGTTTGTGCAGATGGCGAACGTGCAGGTGCTGCGGGCTAGAGTGTAAGTGCCTCCCCATCAACCCCGGATAGTGCTGAGGATGTTGATCACCAGGGTAAGGAGCCTTTTTTTTAAAAATGGTAAAATATACACAATGACTGTTGTTTTCTAACTGTGGTTCTAATCCCAATACAGGTGTCCCTACTTTGGACGACGTGATCCGGGCACACTTACATTTCGCCCTACAGCTTAAGGTGGCAATTGAGCGGCATATTGATAACGTGCTCCGCTTGCGGGAGATGCTGGCTGCCCTACATCAAGGACATGGTGGCCTCCCATAATATGTTGCCAAATAGACACTTGCAGGGTCCATCCGGACCTGAAGGACTGTCGTCCATGTTGGACCCAATTTTCTTCTTCTTGCCATGTTGGCATTGTTTTTGTTTTCATATATTGCCCCCGTTGGGCTCTTTTCTTATAGTGTCCAACATCTGGACCATAGGGAGTGTGTTGGGGCTACCACGTTGGGCTCTTTTCTTATAGTGTCCAACATTTGGACCATAGGGAGTGTGTTGGGGCTACCACGTTGGGCTCTTTTCTTATAGTGTCCAACATTTTGGCCATAGGGAGTGTGTTGGGGCTACCACGTTGGGCTCTTTTCTTATAGTGTCCAACATTTGGACCATAGGGAGTGTGTTGGGGCTACCACGTTGGGCTCTTTTCTTATAGTGTCCAACATTTTGGCCATAGGGAGTGTGTTGGGGCTACCACGTTGGCCTCTTTTCTTATAGTGTCCAACATTTTGACCATCACAAGTGAGTAGGGGTTATTCCTACACTCAAACACCAATGTGTACTTGGTGTGCACGGTATGGCACTTTTTTTCCAAAAAATAAAATGTGAAAACAAATCTTTATGTCATTCCCTTTATCTAAACACACATATATGAAAAAGATTTTGGGAGGTTTATGTTGGACTTTAAGGGCATCAAGGACAAAACATGGCCTCTACAGGTTGAGGCAGAGGAAGGGGTCAATAACACATGTTGTAACACAAGGTGCATTCTGTCAGCATGCCATATGTGGACGAAGCAAGCACACATCCGTTTCAGGGAAAGTGATGATTCTAGTTAGGAAATGCTCTTTACACCATCACCAACAATGTGTATTCACTGCGTCCAGATCTACCAGCTGGTGACTCCAGGCCCAATACGTTTTCACAATGTTAGCAGTACATACAATGATGTTAAGGACACCTCCGTGGCCTTGTGGGTCCACCAATAATTAGTGAAGGATACTGCTCCAGACCAAACAGTTAAGTATAATGGCCCTGTACTTATGTAGGTAGTGCTAGATACAGCATGTGGGCTACTATATATGCTGATCCTCCAACAAGGAGGTATTTTCCATAACCCAGAATGCAACAATCACGGACAACATATTTAAGGAGTGTGAGAAGAAAGTATATTTTAAACAAAATAAATTCCGGAAACTCCGTTACTTTATGTTGAAAAGAAATGGGCACATTACAACATGTCAACCAACAAAAATACCATCATTCTGGTGTTCAGAAAGGTTACAAAATAACTTGCTGGGTGGATCTACCCCAAAGATAAATCAAACACAACATTGACAAATAAAAGACAACAAAAAAAAAACTATAACTCCTCATACTGGGGCTGCTCGGCATAATCCTCTTCCTGGTGGAAGCGGGGGTCGGGTCGTTGAGGAGGGTACCAACCAGCCCTGCCTCGCACAGCCATGTGATGGCCGGGGCCAGGAGCACGGGCAGGGGGGTAATGGGGAGGTCCCTGGTACTGCCAGGGCTTTTGGTTTGCGGGTGGCTGGGGAATGGGAGCAGGGAATGTTGATGCCGCATTCAGGTTGCCCAAACGGGCCTGCTCCATTACCAGGAGCATGACCCGCTCAGCATGCTCCTTTTGGTCGGGGGAAAAAGTAGGGAGGCGCTCATTGACCAGGGCGGCAAATGGACATTGCGGCTCCCGGACCTGCTGGGTCAAGACCTGCTGAGCGAGGGCCACAAGTTCGCTGCCTGAGGAGGCGGGTGGATTCTTGTCCCGGGCCCGTGGACGGGAATGTGCCAGAGCGGCCCGGTTAGCCGCTGATGCCCCTTCAGGAACGGCCAATGATGCTGCTTCGTCTGTTGGGTCCAACAGTGATGCCGAAGATGGCCCTTCAAGCGGATCCTACATGTGGAAATGCAGAACAGATCAGCAAACATAGCACCCAACTTTTGGTAACAGTTTAGATATGAAGCCGAAATTGACATGTATGTCACTACCCCACACTCTGCCTGATGGCCTGCAAAGATGTCCTGACCGGCGGCTACAGCTTGGAACAATAACACCACACACACTAGTTGTGTGCAAATGGAGTGATTGGTACAATTTTAGGTGCGGTACACAGCCTCAAGAAAGATGGTAGGCCAATCTGGGGGAGTTTTGCATTCTCAAACTTCTAAACATGGATATGAATGTTGGCAAAAATGTGTATGCTGGTAGAATTGTGTTACGTAGTGGCATAGGTGACCGACTTACATTTGCAGGGTCCACGGCATGTTCCACATTGGCCTGTGGTGGCTGGGCAAATTCCGCAATGTCCAGCACTGGCCGCGGCTCCTGCTGCTCCAAAGTAAAGAGGAGCATTTCGTAGTACCACAGGGTCGGTGTGTACACGTCGTCTGCCGCCATTCCCGATCGTCGGGATTCGACGACCTTTCGGTGTTCCTTGAGGAAGACGGTTTTTAAGGACTGAATTTTCTTCATAACAAATTCTACGTCCAGCTCTTGTCTTGGCATGAATTGCCGGCAGACGTCCAGCAACCGTTCATAAGCCGCTAGACGGACGGCCCTGTTCATGTATCCTACTGTTCTCATTTGCCACAAACAGGGGTTTGCCCTGTAGGCCTCAATGAAGGCACTCACAAAATCCCTGTTTGGCCGGGGCATCTGCAATACAAATAACAAATCCATTCAGTACACATCACAGGGGCACATGGTTTAAAACCGGGGTCTCAAAGTGCAGGCCTCAAGGGGCGCACACAGTGCATGTTTTCGGGATTTCCATAGTATTGGATAAACCAGAGCTAGGCCACTATAAATCCTAGGCAAACTCGATATATGAACAAAACCTACAAGAAGATGAGTTTATAGCCCAATAATGGTATAAAAACAATTATTTTATTGGTACAATTCATAAAACATAATCAATAATACAATTTATGACATCAAAAAATGATAAAATCACCACAAATGTAATGCATCCTGTTATTGCGATACACCAATTGAACAGAGAACTATCAATTTATTACAGTCTTTTATATCTCATATATTCTTGGAGCAACCATTGATGCTAAATTTCATGAGAGGTTTCATATATAAAAGAATCCCACTACTAGTATATCCAGATATGGGGATAAAATGGCTGATGACCTCAACCACTGGTGGAAGCTGGTAGACAAATAAAATTGCCCACTGGACACAATAATCCTAAATTGCAGTGACAAAATTCAAAAATAATATATCCCCATCACAGTTTGGTGACAAACACAAAATAAAAATCAAAAATAAATGATAATACAGTGTGTGTCAAAATAACTTAAACCACTTCACATTATGTTGACACACTGATGTTTTTGTGCATGCACGTGTATACCATTATATGTTATTGAAGGTGTGCACTGGTTTGAGTAATTTTGACATACACAGCATTTTTATTTTTTTTATTTATTTTGGATTTTTCTGATACATATGGTTGTGTTTGGAATATACATATAACCTTTTCATACTATGTTGACACACTTAAGTATTTGTGTATGCACTTGTACACCATTATATGTCATTGAAATTTATGCACTGGTTTAAGTTATTTTGACACACACTGTATTATCATTTATTTTTGATTTTTATTTTGTGTTTGTCACCAAACTGTGATGGGGATATATTATTTTTGAATTTTGGCACTGCAATTTAGGATTATTGTGTCCAGTGGGCAATTTTATTTGTCTACCAGCTTCCACCAGTGGTTGAGGTCATCAGCCATTTTATCCCCATATCTGGATATACTAGTAGTGGGATTCTTTTATATATGAAACCTCTCATGAAATTTAGCATCAATGGTTGCTCCAAGAATATATGAGATATAAAAGACTGTAATAAATTGATAGTTCTCTGTTCAATTGGTGTATCGCAATAACAGGATGCATTACATTTGTGGTGATTTTATCATTTTTTGATGTCATAAATTGTATTATTGATTATGTTTTATGAATTGTACCAATAAAATAATTGTTTTTATACCATTATTGGGCTATAAACTCATAATATTGGATAGTTGGTAATCCAATGATCAACTGTCAAATTGAACGGAAATCCAGGAAACCTGTACTGTGTACGGCCCTCGAGGCCTGGAGTTTGAGACCCCTGGTTTAAACCATGTGCATCTCACATCCACAGGATGATAAGTCAGCTGCCATGATCAATGTGAAATGCCAATGCTCCTAAAAAATTGAGAAAAGACCTTCAACAAAGAATCATGGAAAATTCACATGGATGTGTGCTGTTGTGACAGTGACAAACACAAATGTGTGGCTGGAGCACCATATAATAACCAGCACTTACATGTGTCTGTCTCATCTAATAATGTGGACATACCTTGGCTCTATAACGGACACTGTGTAAAGACACAAAAAGGAGGAGAGAAGACCTCGAAGCTGCCTGCTCAGAATCACTTGTGTGAAGGGACACACAAAAGAGCAGGTACGGCACACAAGTTGCCAATGCACTATTTATCCTAATTGAACCTACAGCTGTTGGACTATCACAGGTGCGATATGCATATGCATCGCAAGTGCCACGCCTGTTATAGCACATAACGTCTGCGTTGGGTGTGGTAGAGCATTGTGTGCCACGCCTGCCGTCTAACATAGCCTCGGCGTTGGGTGTGACACAATGGTTCAACCACAGCTGTTTTTAGGGCGTTAGATCATGGTGGGGGTGTGGGGTAGCGCTGAGGAGACACGCCTGCTTGGAGGACGCATCGGCTTGTCATTGGCTACGGCTACTATATGTAGAGTTTCCGTTCGGCACAATATGTCTTTGCTGCGGAGTTGGTGCCGGTATGTACGTTGTGATTCCGCATGTGTCACATTGTGAATGGGGGACACTATAGCGTAGTCAAAATGGATAAGACAGGGTTTGTGTTCTTGACCCCCTTCTGCTGTATAGGTTATCTTGTTAAGTTTTGTTTATTTTCTTTTTTTCCTTTCTTTGTATAGCAAACTTTCATGACAGAAGCATTACACTGTTGCATTTTAGCCATCAGGAAATACATCATCTTTTGGGTGCCTTGACATTTGAGTGACACCCATCTCAGCGACCACTGCATGTGAGTTATTATTGTGTGTCTGTAGTGTTGCTTTCTCAATACATATGGTCCTCCATGTGTCTGATGTTTTTGTGTATTTGCCTTCTTAATGCTGTAGCAAAGTGTGATGTTGGTTGTGATCTACATGTGTGTGTAGGCCTTGGTTTGTATTTTCTTGTGGTGGCAAAGGCATTTGGGCGTTGACAACATGTGTAATTACTCGACAGCTTCATTAATACTGTATGTGTTGTTGGTTTTGAGGACATCATTTCAACATGTGTTGTGCACCTGTACATATTTCGCCAATGTAATGCTCCTTCGTGGTCCCTTTTTTGATGTTCACATTGTAGTCAAACCACCTTTGTGCGTAGGCACCGTTGTAAACATCATTTTGCCTCAAAACAGCATGAATCCGGATGAATGTGCCGTGGT
Source organism: Allobates femoralis (assembly GCA_033576535.1). Classification (NCBI taxonomy): domain Eukaryota; kingdom Metazoa; phylum Chordata; class Amphibia; order Anura; family Aromobatidae; genus Allobates; species Allobates femoralis. The sequence continues at coordinate 372,416,793 of JARQOC010000002.1, forward strand.
GGGGGCTGCTCTTCTGGTGGAGGCTGCACGTTTGGAGGATGAGAGGGTGGAGAGACGCAGGAGGAAACCACGACGCATCTGGACCAGGGAGTGGCTGCAGCAGCGCAATCAACATTCACACATTCGGCTTCTGCACCAACTTCGGGCCGACTTCCCACAGGACTTCCAGAATTTTCTGAGGATGACAGATGAGTCATTTCAATTCCTGCTGGGTGCAGTCACCCCGCTCATTGCACGCCAAGATACTGTAATGCGTCCAGCATTGTCTGCGGAGGAGAGGTTGGCGGCCACACTGCGCTTTCTCGCCACAGGGCGCAGCATGCAGGACTTGGAATACTCGTCAGCTATATCGCGTCCGCTCCTTAGCCAAGTGATACCGGAGACCTGTGAGGCTATACTGCGCTCTCTTGCTCCTACATACATGCGGTTGCCACAAAACCCACAAGAATGGCTGGCCACTGCCGCCGACTTCAGCCATAAGTGGCAATATCCGAACTGTGGTGGTGCCATAGATGGCAAATATATTAGAATCACCCAACCACACCACAGTGGCTCTTATTTTTATAATTACAAAGGCTACTTTAGCATTGTTTTGATGGCAGTCGTGAACGCCAACTATGAATTTATGTCTGTGTCAGTGGGAACAAATGGGAGGGTTTCTGATGTTTTTTTTTTTGACCAATCTTCTTTTGGCCAGAAACTCAAAAATGGCCGCCTGAATTTGCCGCCCACAAATGTCACCTGTGGAAACCTGAACTTTGTGTTCCTTGCGGATGAGGCATTCCCACTCCATCCCAATTTGATGAAACCATATCCCCAGAGGCATCTTAATGGACGACAACGCATTTTTAACTATCGCCTTTCCCGGGCCCGGCGAGTGGTGGAGAATGCCTTTGGGATTATGGCTAGCCGGTTCAGGATTTTCCACACAGCCATTAACATGAAACTGGAATCTATTGACCTCGTTGTTCTGGCCTGTTGTGTGCTGCACAATTTCCTCCGACGCCGAGATCACCAGGCCTACACACCACCAAACTATGAAGACCACATTGACTCCAACACTGGGGAGGTGGTGTTGGGGGGCTGGCGTGCTGAGGCCCCACACATGGCAGGACTACAGCCATTAGGGGGTGGAAGCAGCCTCCAGGAGGCACAGGAGATGAGGGACCGGTACTGCCAGTACTTTAATGGTCCAGGGGCTGTCAGCTGGCAACACAACCTCCCGTAGTTAGCAGTGTGCCATGTGTAAATAGTCCTTGCACAGTTCGAAGGTGTCCTGAAGCTCAGGGTTGTAGACAGGACATGTGTCCCTTTCTAATTTGCTACATGTTTTATTTGTTTTTTATAACCCTGATTTAGGGAACACTAAGTTAATGTTTTCGAAGAGGCTGAAGCCTGGCCTATTTGAGGGGAGCTATGTGTCGCAGACATACCTGTTGTCTGTCACATAGGCCGGAGGATTTTGCATGTTGGTGCATGTTGGCACTAACAATTTTTTTTGGGTCGGAAGGGCCCGGCTTCTGGGTCCTGTGAGAGACGGGCGGGACCAGGACCCACATACCTCCCCGAAGGCCGTTGTGAAAGTCGTCACATTATTTTAGCGTAGCACCTAGGGACAGAGTTAGGACTGTCTCGACCAGGGCCTACCGTGAAGTTGGTGAGGCAGCTTAAAGTACGTTTTTTTGATAAAACGTATAAACAAAAAGGCCCTGATTTTTGGCCACGGACTTGGTATTTGCTACAAAGTGTATTTGGGACACCTGATTAATTACACACATACATATGTAGGCCCACATATATGGTGGTCCCAACACAAGTCTTGGAAAAGCAGAGTAGAGAATGTCACAAACATTAGGGCCCCTGGAACAATGAGTGCTGAGGAGCGTTTGGCTTCCTTTGCATTGTCATACAGTTTACCCACAATACCGCTTGACAACACATGCGCTCTGTACAACACATTTCCAAAAATGACATCATAAACAATACAAAGTAAACACTCATGCGCTTTACATGCGGTTTAACAAAAAAAAAAAACTAAAAAAAAAACAAAAAAAAAGCACACACAGCTCGCAACAGGGTGAGTCCTTTACAGGTCGCCCAAATGGCAACCATTGACCAACGCATAAGTGTTCGGATTGTGCACGGCGCACAAGGGGGATAGCGGTTTCTACATTTTGCTATTGACATATAGGCTTTTTGGGATAGCAGTACGTGTTTACACATGGACATTGCGATGCACATCACAGGACAGTCGGATAATTAGGCCGACATGTTTCCAAAGACATCTGACCAATGAGCAGTCAGTACTGGCCACCAATGATGGAGCGAGGGGCACGCCTTGTAATACATGTGGCACGCCTATGTGCTCAAATTTACCTTCAAATACGCCCACATTTACCCCCACATCGTTTACGAGGTTTCTGTGTGACTGTTTGCTAACGATGTGCACAGATGATAAGTAGATCGCTCAGACGACCGCTGGATCACTGCATCGGGGAGTCGTATGAGCGATGTCTGTTCGTGTAGCGGTACGATGAACGATCACACACATCGTTCGGACGATGTGCAAATCCGACATCGTATCCGACATCGTTATCTATATCGTAGCGTGTGACGGCCGCCTTAGTGTGAAGTACCCCTAAATCTCTGGCATAATTGAAGCCTGCCTACAGACTGACTCACCTTATCTACTGATTAATAAGAATTGTTAAAGTATTGAACATGTTTATGATTTAGACATGAGAAATATTTAGGTTTTTATTATCATTTTTTAATGAATATTTTGAAACGGCATGGAGATTTTTCTACAAAAGTATGACACTGCTGAAAGCATAACAGATATGAGCCCTGTACATAAAGCATGTGCGAAATTGTATAATAACAATTTTCAATAGCTGTAGATGTTGTGAAGATTTTTATATAATATGTATAATAATATTTTAAGGCCGCTTCACACGCTAGGATATAGGTGAACAATATTGTTACCTATGTCACGTGCCTGCGATCCTTCCGACATCGTTGGTGTATTGTCACACACAATGATATCGTTAACGATCCTAAATTTGGCAACGCACCAGCGATGCAGAGAAGAATGTTTGAACGATGTTAAATAGCAGCAGGAATAGGAGAATTATGAACGACATCGTTCAAAATGGTGTCACACTGAACGATGTTGCTGCTTCACAGATCGTTAGTTGGACGACGAACGATAGATTTGAGGTCAGGATCTCATTTTTTGAATGAACGTTCCAAGGATTTTTCTATCCTACATCGTTCGTTTACACGCAAGGATGCCCAAACGATATCATTAGAACGTTCACAAATCCGTGACGTTTCAACGATATCTTTAACGATATCCTAGCGTGTGAAGCCGCCTTTAGGATGCTATTAACTATTAATGTACTTGAAAAAAAAAAACTATTTTCCGACATGTGTGCAAAAATCTACAACATAATTGCTTGGACAATAAATCTATTTCGTAAGTATGTATTTCATAGCTGACCTTTCAGTCAAATTTGATACCTTCCTCCAGCAATAAATTTGCATGTGTTTGTGTCCTAATACCACTTGATCAAATCTAAATCATACTTGACATCAAGATCACCCAGTGTTACATCCATCTTTATTTTATATTATTATGCAAAAAAAAGCAAAAAATTGTAAAAACAATTTTAATGTTTCCACAGATTCATAATCATGTTGATACCCAATGCACAACCTTAAAAATTTGTTGAATTATTGTATGGGCACAATAATGGCGATAGCTAAGAGATTTTAATCTAAATTATTTTTAATAAATAATGATAAATAAATAAATAATGAATACAATCGTATAATTTATAAGTATGTCCAATCAAGTGTGGATACAAAATCTCAGATGTGTATTATTTGGACCAAGGAAAAATTATTTTTTAAAGTGTCTCCACTACATTATTAGAAACACTGGCTTCTTGATTCTTATATTTAACCGGGAATTTTTAGACATTATTAGCAAATAGAATAAAAAATATCCGATATAAATTAACAAAACAATCAGAGATAACTAATATAAATGTTGCTTACGCTTATGTGATTGAATATGTATGTAAACAGACGATTTGCCACTAAAGTAATAAAAAATTTGTAATCATCAATCGTTCTAGACAATTAAGGCCTCAAGGGTATTATCATCATAGACATCTTGAGCACAAGTGAAGGACAGATCACAGTGGTTAGACCAAAACCAAGGAGCCATTTTTCTATATATACAATCAATATGCCACTAATGTCACTAAAGGTACCGTCACACGGGGCGACGGGGCTGGGGATGTTGGTGGCGACTGGCTGGTGCACGCACGTTTTTGGTGCCCCACCAGCGTCGCCATCCCCCATTTACACATGGCAACATCTCCAGCCCCGCACCGGCGAGCTGTCGGGAGGCATCACCGCCGGGGTGTCTGAAAACCCCAGCGGCGATGCAGGACAATGGGAGCCTATGGCTCCCATCGCCAGACAGGTCGCCGGCGGCCGGTTACATGGGGCAATGTGTGCACATTGCCCCAGATCAGCTGCCTGGTTTCAGAGCACTGCTCTGAAACTAGGCGACCTCCCGGCAGCGCCGAAATCGCCCCTTTACATGAGGCGATGTAGGGGCGATGTCGCCGCCGATAGGCCATGCCCCTAGCACTAGTGGGTCCCTAGCCTAATTCTCCTACACATGAAGATGGGAATAACGCTAGGGTCACACTTGGCCACACTTTGCGCATCCACTTAAAACTTTGAAATTTTAGCTGCAGCGCATAGCGTTAACGCTATGCGCTGCCTGACAACGTTGCCCCATAGAAACCCGCTGTTTACCTTAGCAGTGGTTCCATACAAAGCATCAGGAAGTGCACTTTTCAACAGCGCACAGGAAACGCGGTCTGCAATATTTTCCTGTGCGCTCTCCAAAAGTGCACTTCCTGAAGCTTTGTGTGGAGCTGCTGCTAAGGTGAACAGCGGGTTTCTATTGGGCAGCATTGTCAGACAGCACATATTATTAACGCTATGCGCTGCAGCTAAAGTTTCTAAGTTTAAAGTGGATGCGCCAAGCGTGGGTCACCCTTCAAGTGTGTTCCTAGCCTAAACTGGTCTTCTCCCATCTCTGCTTAGTGCATGATCTTAGGCTAGGGTCACAGTTGCATTTTTCACAAGCGTTTTTGGAGACCTGCGTTTTCAAAAACGCACCCATAGGCCCCCATGTTAATAAACGCATGCCCTAATAGCAAAAACGCATGTGTGACTGTACAATGCATTTTTTAATATGGGGCATTATGGGAAACGCATGCAAAAATGCATGTACAATTAGTGCCATTCAAAAACGCATGCGTTTTCCATAGGAGCCCATGTTAAAAAAACGCAAGCGTTTTAGAAAACGCATGCGTTTTTTTAACATGGGCTCCTATGAAAAACGCATACGTTTTTGAATGGCACTAAAAGGTACTAATTGTACATGCATTTTTGCATGCGTTTTCCATAGGGGCCCATGTTATAAAAACGCATGCGTTTTCTACAAAAACGCTTGCGTTTTTCAAACCGCACCAAAAAATAGTACATGCACTATTTTTCGGTGCAGATTTAAAAACGCAGCCAAAAACGCAGGGAGCCATCACACACCTTAAAAAACTCATGCTGACATGAAAAAACGCATGAGTTTGGTTAAATCACTAAAAAAAACTCATGTCAACTGTGACCCCAGTCTGACAGAGCAATAGTACACAATATAAACGTAACATTTTGGTGAGTGTTCACACCACGTAAATGAAAAAACAAAATCACATTACATAGGTTTGTTGAAAGGTAAACTGGATTTAAAGCGAACCTGTCACCCCCCCTGGACATCAAAAGCTAAAATAGCCACCTTCTGCAGCACTAAGGCTGCATTCAGAGAAGGTGGCTATAGGCTTTTGATGCCCTATATACAATTAAATATACACTTATATAACTGCTTACACTTTAGAAGACCTAAGACCGGGAGGCGGGGTTTCGTGCTCCTTCGGCCCGCCCCCTCTTGTCAATCAGCCTGGTCACCTGCTGCTGCCTCCCCTCACAGTGTACCATGAACGCGCGCCTCCGTTCTCCTGTATGGCGCCGCGCATGCGCTGTGCGCGCTGCCAGACGACTTCCTGGACACCCGGCGCACAGCGCATGTGCGGCGCCATACAGGAGAACGGAGGCGCGTGTTCATGGTACACTGTGAGGGGAGGCAGCAGGCGACCAGGCTGATTGACAAGAGGGGGCGGGCCGGAGGAGCGTGAAACCCCGCCTCCCGGTCTTAGGTCTTCTAAAGTGTAAGCAGTTATATAAGTGTATATTTAACTAGATGGGTGCCCGATGCACAATGCATCGGGATTCTAGCAGAGCGAGTCTCTGACTCGCAATGGCCGCTTCGCGGCCAATGCTTCGCGCTGCTAAGGCGACTCGCCATGCCCGCTGCGCGGGCATAGCGAGTCGCCTTAGAGCTGCTCGCAATGGCCGCTGCGCGGCCAATGCTTCGTTCGTATCCACATGACCACGCTGACTCGCAGCGAGAGCGGTCTCAAAAGGTGCAAAAAACCCATTCGTGATTATATAATAGATTGTATATAGGGCATCAAAAGCCTATAGCCACCTTCTCTGAATGCAGCCTTAGTGCTGCAGAAGGTGGCTATTTTAGCTTTTGATGTCCAGGGGGGGTGACAGGTTCGCTTTAAATTTAAAAATGGATGTTCACTGTTCACACCAAGTAAAACAAAAAAGTGCAATGTGCTAAAAGTCCAATTAATCCCTATATAAATGTACACATAAAAAACATATTATTATTGCAGCCTGGATAAATAGTAAAAACTTTGTAGGTAGTCACACCAGGTCGATATATACTGAATGTTGAAATGCAATGAGTTGGAAACAAAAAAAAAAACATGGATTAAGTGTGAGAAGGTAGGTAAGGCTTAGGCTAGGGTCACACCAGCATTATGGTGTGCATTCAGGGGGGTTCCGTTAAAAACTTAGAATTTGGTAGTATTAGCACAGTGTTACCGGAAAGATAAGACTGCGTTAATGCTGCCAACTCATTGAAATGCGCTCGGGGTTCCATCTGCCATAGCAAACGCTGGCATCTAATTCCGGAGTTTGAAATCTCACACTTTTTCCAAGCGCATCACACGACGCGCGCTTCCGTGTCACATGTGCCATGTGATGCGTTTGGAAATAGCACGAGATTTCACCTCCGGCACTTAGACCCCATCGTTTGCTATGGCAGACGGAACCCCGAGCGCATTTCAATGAATTGGTAGCGTTAACGCAGTCTTACCTTTTCGGTAACACTGTGCTAATGCTGCCAAATTCTATGTTTTAAATGGAACCCCCCTGAGCACACTGGTAAACACTGGTGTGACTCTAGCCTTACATGTATTTCTATGCAGCTGTATGCCCCTGTCAGGAGAGCGGGCGGCCAAGCCAGGTGATGTGATGAGATACGAGGCTCACAACTGTGACTCCAGCCTAATGGATGACTGACTACTGGACATGTGAACGCAGCCCTAGTGTTTAAACCAAATATAAATAAGGCTAAGTGCACATCTGCATTTCTATTCCATTTGAGTTGCATTACATTTTTGACAGCATTTGTGCCCAAAAATTCAATGAAACGCATGTGTTTTTGCACCCATTGAATTAAATGGAAAATGCAATGAAAATGCAAGTAAAAGCGCATGTCATTTTCTGCAAACGCAGAGCCCATGTGTTTTTGTAAACGCAGACCAAAACATGGCTGGAGACGTTTTGGTCTGCGTTTGCAAAAACGCATGCGTTCCTAATTTGCAGAAAATCACATGTGTTTTTACTTGCGTTTTCAATGCATTTTCCATTTAAATCAATGGGTGCAAAAACATGCGTTTCATTGCATTTTTGGGCACAAATGCTGGAGTTACACTGAAAATTTTAGAAATCCAGATTCGGTTTTGAGCTGTCAAAAAGCTCAAAACCGGATCAGAAACCTCAGCCCATAGGAACCCATTATGTTAACCGGATTGCTCTAAATGCAATCCGGTTAACGGTTCCGGATATGCAGCCTGCGTGAAAAATCATGCAGGCTGCAGTTTTCACAGCGGTTACTCTGCCGCAGCCTTTTTGTTCTAATGGGCTCCTATGGGAGCCCATTCGGCTGCTGCAAGGCACATGTGAATGCCTGCGCCAGCCGGCGGCTTTGTACATCCCTGTTAAACAAAAAGAATCCATGTGGGCAACATGTCTCTAGGTGGTGTTCCCCCCACAGCATGTGACCTGTTCAAGAGTTGGAACTGCCAAAAATGTGTTCATTTTTGTACCAGAAGGAAAATAATGTATTTTATCTAAAGGCTCTTGAATGAGTTGCAAATAAAATACTATACTTTACTTGGGTAATCAATCAGTTAATTTGTGCTGCAAACCTGTAGTTATGAATATATGATATGAAATGTTTTGATTAATAAAATAATCATTCTATCTTGTTATAACTAAGTACACTTAGTTACTATGCCCGGGCAACACCGAGCTGTACAGCTAGTAGAATATATACGGTATATATATATATTTACCGTATATACTCGTGTATAAACCGAGTTTTTTCAGCCCAAAATTTGGGCTGAAAAGTCTCCCCCTCGGCTTATACACGAGTCAATACGGGTGGGGACTGTGGAGGCTGGAGGAGGCGGGGGGAGGCTGCTGTATGAGCGGCCCCGTCACGTGGGGCCGCTCATTATATATGCACTGCTTCCCCCTGTCAATCAGCGGCAGGGGGAAGCAGTTCATATATGCCCCCAAATGCTGGCACTCTCCTCCCTTGTAAGGGCCCCCCCGCTGGTTATATTACCATCCCGGTCTTCTGATCAGCGCCGCTCCTCGGTGCTCCGTCCGTCCAGCTACATCCGGGATCCCCGGCCGTCGCAGGCATATGATGTCATCGTGCGACGGCCGGAGATCCCGGATGCAGCGAGGACGGAGGACGGAGCATGAAGAACGGAGCACCGAGGAGCGGCGCTGATCAGAAGACCGGGATGGTAAGATAAGCAGATGGGGGGTGAGTGCCAGCATTTGGAGGCAGCTGGGTACCCCCAGGGGGCTGCTGGGTACCCCTGGGGGCTGCTGGATACCCCTTAGGGGCTGCTGGGTACCCCCAGGGGGCTGCTGGATACCCCCTGGGGGCTGCTGGGTACCCCCAGGGGGCTGCTGGATACCCCCTGGGGGCTGCTGTATTACCCCTGGGGGCTGCTGTATACCCCCAGGGCTGCTGTATATACTGCTGGGGCCTGTATACCACTGGGGCTGCTGTATACTACTGCTGGGGCTGCTATATACTACCACTGGGGCTGCTATATACTACCACTGGGACTGCTGGGGCTGCTATATACTACCACTGGGGCTGCTGGGGATGCTATATACTACCACTGGGGCTGCTATATACTACCACTGGGGCTGATGGGGCTGCTATATACTACCACTGGGGCTGCTGGGGATGCTATATACTACCACTGGGGCTGCTATATACTACCACTGGGGCTGCTGGGGCTGCTATATGCTACCACTGGGGCTGCTGGGGATGCTATATACTACCACTGGGGCTGCTATATACTACCACTGGGGCTGCTGGGGATGCTATATACTACCACTGGGGCTGCTGGGCTGCTGTATACTACCACTGTGGCTGCTGTATACTACCACTGGGGAGGCCTGTATACCACTGGGGGGGGGCCTGTATACCACACTGCTGGGGGCTGTATACCTGTGCTGGGGTCCACCCTCGGCTTATACACGAGTCAATAGGTTTTTCCATATTTTTGAGGCAAAAGTAGGGGGGTCGGCTTATACACGGGTCGGCTTATACACGAGTATATACGGTATTTTAATTGTTTTATTACTGTTAATTTAAATTTTTTATCATTAATACATTTTTCATTACATTTATTTTATTTACATGCCAGCAGATTTTTCAGCATAGTGCATTTAATTGGTGTCTACATCTAGCATGGTAAATGGCATTAATATTTATCGCTCATTCACAATTGATCCTTGTCCAGTGATAGCAGAATTCTCAGTAAAGTTCATTCAAATGGCTTGTTTAACATTATATGGTGTTAACACTTTCCTACCTACCCAATGTTTTTTTTTCCAACAAATAATAGCATTGCATTTCAACATTATATATCTTCCCAGTGTGAATACCTATCAACTTTTTGCTATTTATCCAGGCTTCAATAATAAAGCGTGTTTCAACACATGTATACAGTGGTCAGTTGGACTTTCAGCACATTGCATTATCTTGTTTTACCTGGTATAAAAATAAATTTTATATTTAATCCAGTTTACCTTTCAACAAACCTACTGTATGTCATGTAATTTTGTATTACATTTACCTGGTTCTAACAAATGGACCATTGTCTTTTCTCTTGCACACAGTTTTGTTTTCATTTCCAGTAAAGTGAATTTTGTGAGTAGTTCTTATGTTAATCAATGCAGTTAATTCGCATGAAATTCCATAATCTTCCCTTTTGGCACACCTTTTAGTCTTTCATATACATCTTCCTTTTTCATATTTTTATTTGTACTTTTCTATTTATTGAACTAATAACCTTTCATTTATTATGATAACTAGCTGTGAGCCCGATGCAAATGCATCGGGATTCTAGAACGTGCATTAATTTGATTATAGTAGTTATAGCTGTTAGCCTGATGCAAATGCATCGGGTATCTAAAATATGTTTATTGTTTTTTTAAAGATTTTTAAATAATATTCGCATCATCAATAGCAATAATATAAGCCATAGCATTATTATTAGCAGTAATAGCAGTATTAATAGCATTATTAGCAGTATTATGAGCATTAATAACAGTATTAATAGCGTTAATAGCATTATTATTAGCATTAATAGCATTATTAATAGCATTATTATCATTAATAATAGCATTAATAACATTATTAATAGCATTAATAGCATTATTATTAGCATTAATAGCATTAATAATAGCATTATTAGCATTAATAATAGCATTAAAAACATTATTAATAGCATTAATAGCATTATTATTAGCATTAATAGCATTAATAGTATTATTAATAGCATGAATAGCATTATTAATAGCATTAATAGGATTAATAGCATTATTAATAGCATTATTAATAGCATTAATAGCATAAATAATAGAATTAATAGCATAAAAAATAGCATTAATAGCATTAGTATTAGCATAAAGAGCATTAATAGCAATATTATTAGCATGAATAGCATTATTAATAGCATTAATAGCATTAATAGGATAAATATTAGCATTAATAGCATTAATAGCATAATTAATAGCATTAATAGCATTATTAATAGCATTAATAGCATTATTATTAGCATTAATAGCATTAATAATAGCATTATTAGCATTAATAATAGGATTAATAACATTATTAATAGCATTAATAGCATTATTATTAGCATTAATAATAGCATTATTAGCATTAATAATAGCATTAATAACATTATTAATAGCATTAATAGCATTATTATTAGCATTAATAGCAATATTAATAGCATTAATAGGAAAAATATTAGCATTAATAGCATTAATAGCATTATTAATAGCATTAATAGCATTAATAATAGCATTAATAACATTATTAATAGCATTAATAGCATTATTATTAGCATTAATAGCATTATTATTAGCATTAATAGCATTAATAATGCCATTAATAGGATAAATATTAGCATTGATAGCATTAATAGCATAATTAATAGCATTAATAGCATTATTAATAGCATTAATAGCATTATTATTAGCATTATAGCATTAATAGGATAAAATATTAGCATTAATAGCATTAATAGCATTATTAATAGCATTATTAGCATTATTATTGGCATTAATAGCATTAATAATAGCATTATTAGCATTTAATAATAGCATTAATAACATTATTAATAGCATTATTAGCATTATTATTAGCATTAATAGCATTAATAGCATTATTATTAGCATTAATACCATTAATAATACCATGAGTAGGATACATATTAGCATTAATAGCATTAATAGCATAATTAATAGCATTAATAGCATTATTAATAGCATTAATAGCATTATTATTAGCATTAATAGCATTAATAGCATTATTATTAGCATTAATAGCATTAATAATACCATGAATAGGATAAATATTAGCATTAATAGCAATAATAGCATAATTAATAGCATTAATAGCATTATTAATAGCATTAATAGCATTAATAGGATAAAATATTAGCATTAATAGCATTATTAATAGCATTAATAGCATTAATAGGATAAATAATTAGCATTAATAGCATTAATAGCATAATTAATAGCATTAATAGCATTATTAATAGCATTAATAGCATTATTATTAGCATTAATAGCATTAATAGCATAATTAATAGCATTAATAGCATTATTAATAGCATTAATAGCATTAATAGCATTATTATTAGCATTAATAATAGCATTATTAGCATATTATTAGCATTAATAACATATTAATAGCATTAATAGCATTATTATTAGCATTAATAGCATTATTATTAGCATTAATAGCATTAATAATACATTAATAGGATAAATATAAGCATTAATAGCATTAATAGCATAAATAGCATTATTAATAGCATTAATAGCATTATTATTAGCATAAATAGCATTAATAATAGCATTATTAGCATTAATAATAGCATTAATACATTAATAGCATTAATAGCATTATTATTAGCATTAATAGCATTAATAATAGCATTTATAGCACTTAATAATAGCATTAATAACATTATTAATAGCATTAATAGCATTATTAATAGCATTAATAGCATTAATAGTATTAATTAATAGCATGAATAGCATTATTAATAGCATTAATAGGATTAATAGCATTATTAATAGCATTATTAATAGCATTAATAGCATAAATAATAGAATTAATAGCATAAAAAAATAGCATTAATAGCATTAGTATTAGCATAAAGAGCATTAATAGCAATATTATTAGCATGAATAGCATTATTAATAGCATTAATAGCATTAATAGTTTAAATATTAGCATTAATAGCATTAATAGCATAATTAATAGCATTAATAGCATTATTAATAGCATTAATAGCATTATTATTAGCATTAATAGCATTAATAATAGCATTATTAGCATTAATAATAGCATTAATAACATTATTAATAGCACTAATAGCATTATTATTAGCATGAATAGCATTAATAGCATTATTATTAGCATTAATAGCATTAATAATACCATTAATAGGATAAATATTAGCATTAATAGCATTAATAGCATAAATAATAGCATTAATAGCATTATTAATAGCATTTATAGCATTATTATTAGCATAAATAGCATTAATAATAGCATTATTAGCATTAATAATAACATTAATAACATTATTAATAGCATTAATAGCATTATTATTAGCATTAATAGCATTAATAATAGCATTATTAGCATTAATAATAGCATTAATAACATTATTATTAGCATTAATAGCATAATTATTAGCATTAATAGCATTATTATTAGCAGTAATATCATTATTATTAGCATTTTTTTTTATTATTATTTTTATTGAATTATTTATTATTTTTAATTTATTTTTTTATTATTTTTTAATTATTTTTTAATTATTTTTTTTTATTATTAAATTTATTATTTAGGCTGAGACCCAGTTCTCTTTCAGGTCCGCTGAAAGGGCTGATATAATTAGCATATATTTAATTTTTTTATTATTATTTTTATTGAATTATTTATTATTTTTAATTTATTTTTTTATTATTTTTTAATTATTTTTTAATTATTTTTTTTTATTATTAAATTTATTATTTAGGCTGAGACCAGTTCTCTTTCAGGTCCGCTGAAAGGGCTGATATAATTAGCATATATGTAATTTTTTTATTATTATTTTTATTGAATTATTTATTATTTTTAATTTATTTTTTTATTATTTTTTAATTATTTTTTAATTATTTTTTTTTATTATTAAATTTATTATTTAGGCTGAGACCCAGTTCTCTTTCAGGTCCGCTGAAAGGGCTGATATAATTAGCATATATTTAATTTTTTTATTATTATTTTTAAATTATTTTTTAATTATTTTTTTTATTATTAAATTTATTTATTTTTTTAAGTCAGACTGAGACGCAGTTCTCATTCAGGTCCGCAAATTTTCTTTTTTTATTATTTTTTATTTCATTATTTATTATTTTTTATTTATTTTTTTATTATTTTTTAATTATTTTTAAATTATTTTTTTATTATTAAATTTATTTATTTTTTTAAGTGAGAGTGAGACACAGTTCTCATTCAGGTTCGCCTTTTTTTTCCCCATTGACATACATTAGCGGTGTGTCGGCGATTTTATGGCCGCCGACCTGGTTCTATTTGTCGGCCCTAAAATCGCGGACACACCGCTAATGCATGTCTATGGGCAGTGAGCTCGAATTCTGATTGGTCGGCGACCAATCCGAAATCGGGCTGACTGCCCATAGAGATGCATTAGCGGTGTGTCCGCGATTTTAGGGCCGACAAATAGAACCAGGTCGGCGGCCATAAAATCGCCGACACACCGGTAATGTATGTCAATGGGGAAAAAAAAAGGCGGACCTGAATGAGAACTGTGTCTCACTCGCACTTAAAAAAATAAATAAATTTAATAATAAAAAAAATAATTTAAAAATAATTAAAAAATAATAAAAAAATAAATAAAAAATAATAAATAATTAAATAAAAATAATAATAAAAAAAAAAAAAATGCGGACCTGAATGAGAACTGCGTCTCAGTCTGAGGGGCTCTTCTGATTGGCTGAGGGCAGTATACAGCGACCAATCAGAAGAGGGCCTCAGATTCATTGAGATAGAATGGGGGATTTTTCGTCCATTCTATCTTAATGAGAAGGAAGAGGACGTCGGAGGTGGAAGTTTGCGAAAAGAAGACAGAAGATCCCCGGGGCCGGACGAAGAGGCGGAGATGGCGGAAAGAAGAGAGAAGACCCCCGGGGCCGGAGGAAGAGGACGCCTGGCCGGACGGAGGACTTGTGGATCGGACGGACGATCAGATGAGTAAGAAGGCATGTAAGTGATCGACGGGGACGTTAGGTTAGGGGACAGCGGGGGCTTCGGGTGTAGGGCCTTAGGTGACAGCGGCGGGAGCTTAGGGACGGCAGTGCCTTAGGGGATAGGCGGCGGGGCTTAGGGGGTATCGGCGGGGGCCTAGGATGCTACGGGGCTTAGGGGGTAGGGGCTTAGGGGTGGCGGTGCCTTAGGGGGTAGTCGGCATGGCTTAGGGGGTATCGGCGGGGGCCTAGGATGCTACGGGGCTTAGGGGGTAGGGGCTTAGGGGCGGCGGTGCCTTAGGGGGTAGGCGGCATGGCTTAGGGGGTATCGGCGGGGGCCTAGGATGCTACGTGGCTTAGGGGGTAGGGGCTTAGGGGTGGCGGTGCCTTAGGGGGTAGGCAGCATGGCTTAGGGGGTATCGGCGGGGGCCTAGGATGCTACGTGGCTTAGGGGGTAGGGGCTTAGGGGTGGCGGTGCCTTAGGGGGTATTCGGCATGGCTTAGGGGGTATCGGCGGGGGCCTAGGATGCTACGGGGCTTAAAGGGTAGGGGCTTAGGGGCGGCAGTGCCTTAGGGGGTAGGCGGCATGGCTTAGGGGGTATCGGCGGGGGCCTAGGATGCTACGGGGCTTAGGGGCTGCTACGGGGCTTAGGGGGTAGGAGCTTAGGGGCGGCGGTGGCTTAGGGGGTAGACGGCGGGGCTTAGGGGGTATCGTCGGGGGCTTAGGATGCTGCGGGTCGGGGGTTAGGTGTTCGGGGCTGCTGCGTGGCTTAGGGGGTAGGGGCTTAGGGGCGGCGGTGGCTTGGGGGGTACACGGCGGGGCTTAGGGGGTATCGGCGGGGGCTTAGGATGCTGCGGGTCGGGGATTAGGTGGTCGGGGCTTAGCGTGTAGGGGTGCTGCGGACTTAGGGGGTATCGTCGGGGGCCTAGGATGCTACGGGGCTTAGGGGGTAGGGTCTTAGGGGCGGTGGTGCCTTAGGGGGTAGGCGTCATGGTTTAGGGGGTATCGACCGGGGCCTAGGATGGTACGGAGCTTAGGGGCGACGGACTTAGGGGGTAGGGGCTTAGGGGCTGCTGCGGGGCTTAGGGGGTAGGGGCTTAGGGGCGGCGGTGGCTTAGGGGGTAGACGGCGGGGCTTAGGGGGTATCGGCGGGGGCTTAGGATGCTGCGGGTCGGGGGTTAGGTGGTCGGGGCTTCTGCGCGGCTTAGGGGGTAGGGGCTTAGGGGCGGCGGTGGCTTTAGGGGTAGACGGCGGGGCTTAGGGGGTATCGGCGGGGGCTTAGGATGCTGCGGGTCGGGGGTTATGTGGTCGGGGCTTAGCGTGTAGGGGTGCGGCGGACTTAGGGGTTAGGGCCTTAGGTGCGGCGGGGTGGTTTTGTTGCGGGGTGGGTGTGCGGACATGGGGGTGGGTGTGCGGACATGGGGGGGCTGTGCGGACATGGGGGGGCTGTGCGGACATGGGGGTGGCTGTGCGGACATGGGGGGGGGGGGCTGTGCGGACATGGGGGTGGGTGTGCGGACATGGCGGTGGGTGTGCGGACATGGGGGGGCGGCTATGCGGACATGGGGGGCCTGTTTGGACCTGGGGGAGGCTGTGCGGACATTGTGGGGGCGAGTTGTGGGTAGCGGGGAGCGGAGGCGGCTGTGCCGCCTCCGCTCCATGGTCCCCGGGGAGCGAGTTGCGGCTCAGGCAGCGACTCGCAATGGCCTCGCGGCCATTGCTCGCGCTACCTGAGGGGTAAGTCGCTTAAGTTGTTGTCGAGTCCAATGTTAAATTCGTATCCACATGACGACATCGGAAGTAGCGCGCGGAGGGGCGCTTTTCCGATTCGCGATTATATAATAGATGGTTTTGCCTCAATTCTCTTTGTGTGGATCTTGATCTATGTTGAATTTTAAGTAGTTTAGCTTTCATTTGTGGTCATAAAAATGTAAATGCCGCTTTACATGGCACGATATCGTTGCCCAACTACGATAAAAAGTCACGTGGTTCGGGTGTTGCCGCCGATATCGTTCGAGCGGTGTGTGGTGTAAATGAGCAATGCGACGCAAGACCGATGCCAAAATGATATCGTTTTTGAATTGTGCAGGCTCTTCAACCGTGCAATATTGGCTTGACGATCTGGCAGGATCGTGCTGTGTGACAGCGCAACTACGATTTGGAGCGCAACTTCCCCTATTCACTACAATGTTAAATGGTCGTTCCCTGGGTCGCTCGTACACAGCGCGAAGGAGGGGGCGTAAACATCACAGTTGCGTTGCCTGCCAATATCTCCCTGTGTAACATCTCCTATGCAATTTTGGACTAGTGCCAAAAATGTGCGTGCTCCCGTGCCGTTGTATACAATATCATAACGATATTGTGCCATATAAAGCGGTCTTAGGGCCGCTTTACACACACCAACTTCTGTGACCAACTTCTGAACAGATCTCTGTTTGCAGTGAAATCATGGACACATTGTTCCATTTTGTGGCTGTATACAAATGGAGCAATGTGTACATGATTTCACTGCAACCAGAGATTGGTTCAGAAGTTGGACACAGAAGTTGGTGTGTGTAAAGCGGCCCTTAAATGTAAAAAACAGGCATGCATTACTTTTATTTTCCCATCAATAATGAACATTATTAGAAAAAAAAAAAGAGTATAAAATGAACAAAAAATTGAGCTCCACATAGCATGAAAAAAAGATGCAAAACTTATGAGAATATCAAAACATGAACAAATTTTATAGCTTTTTAAACCACATCTATAAAAAAACAAACAAATTTGCCTGGTCAGAAATGGAGGTACAAAAGTGAGTACATCCCTCACATATTTGTAAATATTGTATATGTTTTCATGGGACAACACTGAAAATATGACACTTTGATACACTTTTAAGTAGTCAGTGTACAGCTTGTATAACAGTGTAAATTTGGTGCATGCAGCCTTTAATGTCTAAATTGCTGGCAAAACAAGTGATTACCTCACTAAATTAAAATGGACAAATCGTGCCCAATTAGGGCGGCTTCACACTGCGGTGTGAACCGGTCCGGGGCTGTCAGGGATGAACCTGACAGTCCCAGACTGGATCAGCACACAGAACTAGAGGGCTAATTTGCCTTCCGATCTGGTGTGCAGCCGCATGCAGCTGCCGTCGCTGATAGGTCAGGAACGCGGCGTCGCGGTGTGAAGCCGCCCTTAGCCATTTTTCCTCTCTGGTGTCATGTGACTCATTAGTGTTACAAATTAATAGGTGTGAATGTGTTACATTTGGTGATATCACGCTCTCATACTGGTCATAGGAAGTGAAAAATGGCACCTCATTGGAAAGAATTCTCTGTGGATCTGAAAAAAAAATGTTGCTCTACATGAAGACAAACAAAGCTATAAGACGATTACCATCACCCTGACACTGAGCTGCAGCATGGTGGTCAAGACCAAACAGTAGTGTAATGATATAGGTTCCACTCGGAACAGGTCACACCATAATTGATGCAAAAAGTTGAGTGCATGTGATCAGTGTCGTATCCAGAGGTTGTTCTTCAAAATAGACATAGAGTGCTGCCGGCTTTGCTGCAGAGGTTAAAGGGGTTGTGGGTCAACTTGTCAGTCCTCAGGCCATACACCACATACTGCATCAAATTGGTCTTCATGGTTGTCGTCTCAGAAGGAATCCTCATCTAAAGATGATCCACAAGAAAGCCTGCAAACAGTTTGTTGAAGACGAGCAGATTAAGAACATGGATTACAAGAATCATGTTCTTTGCTCTGATTTGGTTCAGATGGTGTCAAGCATGTATAGCAGCAACCAGGTGAGAAGTACAAAGACAAGTGTGTCTTGCCTACAGTCAAACATGGTGGTGGGAATGTCATGGTTTGGGGCTGCATGAGTGCTGTTGGCTGTGGGGAGCTAAGGTTTATTGAGGGAACCATTAATGCCAAAATATACTGTGATAAACTGAAGTAGAGCATGATCCCCCTTTCCTCGGAAGCTGGCTGCAGAGCAGTAATCCAACATGGTAACAACCCCGAACACACTGCCTTGCTAAAGAAACTGAGGGGTAATGGTGCTGGGATGGCCAATGATGTCTTTTGTGAAGCTCTACTGAACTCCATACCTTAGGGTACCTTTACACGCGGCTACATTTCTAGGGTGGCTACAGGTAACTTACTGGTTGCAGTGAAATCATGGAGAGATTATTCCATTTGTACACAGCAACAAGATAGAACCTTGTCTCCATGATTTCACTGCAACCAGTAAGTTACCTGTAGCCACCCTAGAAATGTAGCCGCGTGTAAAGGTACCCTAAGAGAGTTAAGGCTGCTTTACATTATATCAAAGTGTCATATCTTCAGTGTTCTATAGAAATCAGACAAATGCGCAATAGGGTCTTATCTCTATTATATCGAGGTATATGTATGGCGACAAGGGCCTGCTCACCTGATTTGGTTGTGTAACCCACAACCAGTATGGACACTTAGTCAGTAGCTGCTGCTGGATCCACACATCTACGGGTCATCGGGTCAGAAATCAGCATATAAGAACGAAGTGTCGTACGATCCGCGCTGCTACCAAAGGACATGTCCCGGAGGAAGGAGCTGGGAGATAGCTCTGAAACGCGTCGTATTAAAGAACTACATCAACCAGACGATCCATTTTCCTGGTCTTCCTTTGGTAGCAGCGCGGATCGTACGACACTTCGTCCTTATATGCTGATATCTTCAGTGTTGTCTGATGAAAAGATATAATAAAAAATTTACAGAAATGTGAGGGGTGTATTCACTTTTATGAAATACTGTGAATGGCCCTGTCATGAACTGGTTAAAAATCATCACACCAAATGAATTAACATTTTTTTCATTTGTCAGGAGATTACTAGCCTTTTTAAAGTGGTCAATAATTCATTTAAATGGGTCTTAAGAATTAATCAAATTTTTACATAACTTTAAAGTGTCAAATTATCAGCCTATAAAGCAATGACATACGGTAATAAAGCACAATATAGAATGCAGATGCAAATATGGAAAAAGTACCTAACATTCAATATGTGAATACAATCCATGCAGCTGAATTATTTTTTGTGAGTTTAAAAGGAAACTTGTCTAAACTACACAAAGTTTACATTATGAAGCAACCTCAAGATCTGAAAACTTCAAAACTAGTTAAAGCACTACCATGTATTTAAAAAGCCCAAATCTCTAGTAAGATTTTTTTTGCATGTCAATCAAATTTTGTATACATGGAGAATAAAAATCAGCCATATCAGACTTCTCTTATCCATGTGAGATGCAGTTCAGGAGGTTGAGCGTCTTATGGCCGCTTTATACGTCCCAATATCGTTCTGATATTGTATACAACGGCACGGGAGCGCGCATGTTTTTGGCACTAGTCCAAGATCGCATAGGAGATGTTACACAGGGAGATATCGGCAGGCTACTCAACTGCGATGTGTACGCCCCTTGTACGAGCAAACCAGGGAACGACCATTTAACATTGGAGTGAATAGGGGAAGTTGTGCTCCAAATCGTAGTTGAGCTGTCACACAGCACGATCCTGCCAGATTGTCAAGCCAATATTGGGCAGTTGGAGAGCCTGCACAATTCCCCAACGATATCGTTTTGGCATCGTTCTTGCATCGCATTGCTCATTTACCCACACAACGCACGAACGATATCAGCGGGAATGCCTGAACTACGTGACTTTTTATCATTGTTGGACAACGATATCGTGCCGTGTTAAGCGGCCATTACAGTATAACCATGGTCAGATTCAATTATTGTCAAAAGAATGCAGAAGAGGATATTTAGATAGTAGGTAATGAAAAAAAATAAATCCAGGCAGCACTCAAAAATAAAGCAAAAAGTGGACTTTAATAGCCCTTAAAGTGGCGTGACTTTTCTGGTCGTGGTAAGCCTTTTTCAAGCCCTCAAGTAGGTAATGTAGAGAAAATGAAAGATCTATTGTCAAGGTTGTGGATTATATTGGAATCGCATCTTGGCTAACCTGGGTCCTATATTGTGCTACCAACAACACAATTCAACTGGCCTGTATTACTCAGGAAACAGGTAAAGATATTTTTCGTAAACATGAATTACCCAATATTAATATATAACAACCAGCAAATGTGACATGGTTAGTAAGGTGAATGAGTCAGTATTTAAAAGTAACGTAAAAGAAGTACAAGGAGTCTTGGTTATAGACCTAATCTTACAATTATCATTGTTTGGTGTATTTAACTCATCTGCTATGTGCCATACTTATAACCCACTTTGGGGCCAATTGCACCATACCTGGCTTACTTCTGAGCCAATATTCAGACATATTTATAAAATTCAACTTTTCAACAAAGAAAAAGTAGCAAATAGGTAAATAAGTGGTATCAACACGACTTTAGCCAGTAAATTAGTGAATCTTTAACTTGGCTAAAATTAGGTCACATAATAAATGTGGGTCATAGTTACAGTATGTAGTTACATGGTTACTAGTTTGAAAAGTGATACATCACATCCTTCAAGTTCAACCTAAGGACAAAGTTGATACATGAATATTTTCGGTCTGAGTGCAGATCGTGAATGTTAAGCAATGGCGCACTGCAGATTAGCACATTTTTTAAAGTCTTGAATCTAAAAAAAATACTTGCCGTAAGCACTAGTTTCTTCTGTGTACTGGATGAGACTCTCCCATTGAAGTCTATGGGAAAAAAGTATTGGATTCCCTACTAAGCCACCATATAGTAACTGATTTTTGTAGATACATTGCAATTCTTTAAATAGGAAACTGTATTTGTTCTTATACATTTTTAGTAACGGCTGATTTATAAAAGACGGACTGTATATGGGATGCCTATAGATCGCATAAGGATGATAAATGAGAAAAAAACTGTAGATAAAACTGAGACAATTTTTGCTATGCTTGCGGCAACTTACGATTACTCAGATTTACCTGTGGGATCTCATAAGAAGTTAAAGAAAACTCCCTGGTGCACAAGGCTGACTTAGATAAAATGATCATATCATCGTTGACTGCTTTTAAGTTACAACTCTCAAATGCATAATTTTTAAAAAACTGTTTTTGAAATGGCAAAAAGTTGTAGTATATTAAGCTGGGTATCCGTTTGTCACATCACCATATTATACTAAGGAAGTGCGTACAGAACAATTCAGTAAAATGCTGATAACAGACTTATTCCCCGTAGCAGTGTCTGTGACATAGAGTAAGAAAACCAGGGGATTTTTCAATTTCCAACGATTACGTCATATAAATGTCATAAAGCTGTAGCCAACTAATTCTGAAAAGTTATAGTGTAGACTGTATGAAAACTGCAGTGACACAGTCTTGGTAAAGTGCACAGAAGCTATTGGAAATGAGAAATATTCCCTCTTGTCCTGTGCTATTCTTATTCTTGTTTTATGAGTGCTTCTGTAAAACCGCTATATTTTAGTTAATTGTACAAATATATACACATAATTACCGCTAAGATCAAATAAGAAACATTCCAGTATTTAAGACATAGTATATAGGAAATGATAAACAACATAAATATATACAAGAAAGCTATTCAGACACGGTAGAAAAGTTCGAAAGAAAGACATTGCTCTGCTTCTGGACTCCTAATCCAACCACTTCCTAAACCTCAACCTGGCACTTCTCGAGAAGAACTTCAGACCCCACAAGACATAGATGCGAAATAAATGCATCTGGTAATCATTTCACAAAAAGCTGTGCTCCTATTCAGATGTTAAAGAAATACAACTCACCACGAAAAAAGCCATTGGTAAATGCAGCAAACTGGTCAAAGGGATGACTGGACTCCATGCTGGTGGCCTACTTGAAGGCGATAGTTTATTCCTTGTGGTTTAGACTGAACTGGCAGAAAGAAGAGGAAAAATAAATAAATTCAATCGAATACAAGAGGCAGTTCCCCAAAGGCATTGAGTGTCTGTGAGTTTGTATGGCCACAGGAATGTGCAACCACTAATCTGCAGCATGATTTCTTTCTCTACAGAAGAGAGACATGGATGTTAAAGTATAGAGAGAGGCAAGAGGGAAATGATCAAGTAGAAGGAGCATATGAAAAAAAACTACCTTCTTTTCCCCACAAGCAAATAGGTTGGTCTGATAATATTAGATGTGGTGCAAAAGGTTGCCGACAGTGTTAGGATTTCAACGCTGCACTGACTGTGGTCGTGTGGTTGTGTGTAGAAGGCCTCAAAGGCTTCGAAGTCAACTGGAGGAAAAAGACAAAACAGTCATTTACTGATTAGAAGGAGACGATCACCTGATCTATTGTTGTCAACAACCCTGTCTGTACAATCTCTGTGGCTTTCTCTCAGTCTTTGTGATTGGGGCTGAGCTGACTCACTGCGTGTGGATGAAGAATTCAATTATACATCACTTAATGCTACTTTGTTAATGAGAATCTAAGGTAACCTGCGGAAAGGTCTGATTTAGAAACTTGATTTAAATCTATCTCAAAATTGTGACAAAATTTAGATGATGTACTATATAGTCGTACATGATGTACTATATGTAGATTATCTACTATATGTCCATGCATTCAATTTATGTTTTATTAAAAATCTATAGAGATGAGTACATTCTCACTATGTCCTAAAATTCACACAAACATCATTCCGCAGTGTAGGAATAAAGTTTCTCAAACAATATACGGTATGTCGTTAAAGGGGTTTTCCAATGAAAAAGTTCATTTTAAAGTAGATTTTAATCAATAGATGTTTGAATTCCAAATTGGATGTGTTTAAAAAAATATCTCTGTGCTAAAATAATGTTATATATGTGTCCCAGCTATGTGCTGTGTAATGGATGTGTCTGACCATACAGGGACATAGTCTGATCATACCACAGCTCCTGTGCTGAGATAATCATAGATATGTGTCCCTGCTATGTACTGGGTAATGGATGTGTCTGACCATACAGGGACATGGTCTGATCATACCACATCTCCTGCGCTGAGATAATGTTATATATGTGTCCCTGCTATGTATTGTGTAATGGCCGTGTCTGACTGCACAGGGACATGGTCTGATCATACCACATCTCCTGTGCTGAGATAAAATTATATATGTGTCCCAGCTATGTACTGTGTAATGGATGTGTCTGACCATACAGGGACATGGTCTGATCATATCACATCTCCACATCTCCTGTGCTGAGATAATCCTCCTGTGTACAGTATAATGGAAGTGTCTGACCGTACAGGGACATGGTCTGATCACACCACATCTCCTGTGCTGAGATAATCTTATATATGTGTTGCTGCTATGTACTGTGTAATGGATGTGTCTGACTGTACAGGGACATGGTCTGATCATACCACATCTCCTGTACTGAGATAATCTTATATAATGTGGCACTGCTATGTACTGTGTAATGGCTGTGTCTGACCATACAGGGACATGGTCAACCACATCTCCTGTGCTGAGAAAATCTTATATAATGTGTCACTGCTATGTACTGTGTAATGGCTGTGTCTGACCATACAGGGACATGGTCTGATCATACCACATCTCGTGTGCTGAGGTAATCTTATATATGTGCCCCTATTTAATCGCCTTGTCTTAGCATACAGGGACATGGTCTGATTATACCACATCTCGTGTGCTGAGATAATCTTATGTGTGTCCCTGCTATGTACTGTGTAATTGATGTGTCTGACCGTACAGGGACATGGTCTGATCATTCCACATCTCCTGTGCTGAGATAATCTTATATATGTGTCCCTGCTCTGTACTGTGAAATGGCCGTGTCTGACTGTATAGGCACATGGTCTGATCATACCACATCTCCTGTGCTGAGATAATCTTATGTGTGTCCCTGCTATGTACTGTGTAATGGCCGTGTCTGACTGTACAGGCACATGGTCTGATCATACCGCATCTCCTGTGCTGAGATATTCTTATGTATGTCCCTGCTATGTACTGTGTATTGGCCGTGTCTGACTGTACAGGCACATGGTCTGATCATACCACATCTCCTGGGCAGGGGAGGAAGTTAGGTTAGGGTGACATTTGGAACAGTAATTGCGGTTACTGCATCCAGATTTGGATGCGGTAACTGCAATTGCCATCACACACATTTTGCTAGCATTTTGTGTGTGGTAAACTGCAATGCGGTTACCGGATTGCTCCGGATGTGTAATCCGGAGCAATGCGGTAACCGTATAGTTGCTGTTGCAGGGATGAGCAAACTGTCAAATCTGTTAAAATAGATAAAATAGTCCTAATAATTGTGTTAAACATGTCTCTAGGGGGCGCCCACCCCCCCAGAGACATTCTACCTACTCAGCTGCACATATAATGACTTAATATCTTATGTACAGTAGCCGGCTCCTGACGGCTGCTGTACATTTTTATGAATGAAGCAGCAGGCTCCTCTGAGAGCAGCGCTCATACTATACCTATTGTAGGTATAGTATGTGCGCTGTCGGAGGTCCTGAAGGCTTATACAGTAAGATCTATTGGCAGCGCTGCCCATAGATCTTACTGTATAAGCCTTCAAGACCTCGGACAGCGCACATACTATACCAACAATAGCTATAGTATGCGCGCTGCTCTCAGAGGAGCCTGCGGCTTCATTCATAAAAATGTACAGGAGCCGACAGGAGGCGGCTACTGTACATCTACAATTACATCACTATATGCCCACCTGAGTGGGTGGTATGTCTCTAGCGGGGGTGGGCACTCCCTAGAGACAGTATAGCCACATTTATTAATAAAATTACAACTTTTAAAACATTGATAACACTTTGCTTTTCCCGGCGGCAGCTGGGATAAGCAAAGTATATGCGGTAACCGCATTTCTCAGGATCACACATCCGGAGCAATCCGGTAACCGCATTGTGGGTCAAAGAACTGCTCCGAAAACTGCAGCCTGCATGATTTTTCACGCAGGCTGCAGAATCGGAGGCGGTAACCTGATTGCTTGTGAAGCAATCCGGTTTTCATAATAGGTTCCTATGAGGAGCGTTTCCTGATCCGGTTTTGAGCTTTTTAAAAGCTCAAAACCGGATCAAGGTTTAAAAAAAACCCTGAAGTGTGACCCTAGCCTAAGAGAGAATACAGACATAACAGCACAGGATCACAGCTGAATCTTTTTGTGAGGTAAAGCATTTCCCTGCTTGTTTTTTTTAAATGTTTTATCTCAAAGAAAGAATAAATTTGCAAGCCCAGGCTGAAATGTCTACATTTTTTCCCATGCCCAGGAGCTGTGGCATGATCAGACCATGTCCCTGTATAGTTTACACATCCATTACACAGTACACAGTACATAGCAGGAACACATAAATAATATTATATCAGCACAAGAGATGTGGTATGATCAGACCATGTCCCTGTAAAGTCAGACACATTTATTACACAGTACATAGCAGAGACACATATATAAGATTATCGCAGCACAGGAGATGTGGTATGATCAGACCATGTCCCTGTAAAGTCAAACACATCCATTACACAGTACATAGCAGGGACACATATATAAGATTATCGCAGAACAGGAGATGTGGTATGATCAGACCATGTCCCTGTATGGTCAGACACAGCCATTACACAGTATGTAGCAAGGACATATTTATAAGATTATGGCTGGGGTCACACATGCCAATCCGTTTTTATAGTGTTTATAAAAACGGATCCATTTTTGTTAGGGTGCTTTTTGTGTCTTCTGCGACCCTGGATGTTTTTTGGATTTTTTCCAAACGCACGCAAAAACGCATGCATTAACGCATGGTACCTATATGTACCATGCGTTAACACATGCGTTTCCCATATGGTCTCCTGTTAAAAAAAAGACATGCTTTTTGTTACTGCACCCCAAAAATGCTGCTAGCAAATGCATGTCACATTTACGTCCAGGATCCGTTTTTAGCATCAGTTTATGGAGTTAGAAAAAAAAAGGGAAAAAACTGATGCCAAAAACAGATCCTGGGCTTATGTGTGACCCTTGCCTATCTCAGCACAGGAGATGTGGTATGATCAGACCATGTCCCTGTACAGTCAGACACATCCATTACATAGCACATAGCAGTGACATATATAAGATTATCTCAGCACAGGAGATGTGGTATGATCAGACCATGTCCCTGTACAGTCAGACACATCCATTACATAGCACATAGCAGTGACATATATAAGATTATATCAGCACAGGAGATGTGGTATGATCAGACCATGTCCCTGTACAGTCAGACACATCGATTACACAGTACATAGCAGGGACACATATATAACATTATCTCAGCACAGGAGATGTGGTATGATCAGACCATGTTCCTGTATGGTCAGACACATCCATTACACAGAGCATAGCAGGGACACATATATAAGATTATCTCAGCACAGGAATATTTTTAAAATGTAGTCTTACAATAGTAGTAATAAAAATATACAGTTGAACCCAAACGTTTACATACACTATATAAACAAAAACATATGCATGTTTTCCTCTTTAACATGAAAGCAGAATAAACCTTTCTGGTTTTTGGTCAAGTAGGATTATCATAATGATTTATATTTGCCAAATCCCAGAGTGAGGAGAGAGAGAGAATGTTTTAAGGCATTTTTATTACTATCTGCAAAGTCACAAGTTAACATACACTAAGATTACTATGCCTTTAATTTGGGACAGCACATATGATGATGTAATGTGTTTGGAAGCTTCTGATAGGTTTATTGGTAACATCTGAGTTAATTAGAGACACCTGTGGATGTATTTTAATGCACACTTGAAGCACATTGCTTCTTTGTATATCATCATCGGAAAGTGTAAAGAAATCAACCAAGATATCAGGAAGAGAATTGTGGACTTGCACAAGTCTGGTTCATCCTAGGGTGCAACTTCAAGATAGCTGAAGCTGCCTTGTTAATCTGTACAAACAATTATATGCAAGTATAAACAGGATAGGAATGTCTAGCCAGCATAGATCTCAGGAAGGAGATGAGGTCTGTGTACTGGGCATGAAAATAATAATAATAATAATAATTTATTTATTTATATAGCACTATTAATTCCATAGCACTTTACATACATGAGTAATGCTGTCTCTCTTGGAGCTCACAATCTAAACATCCTATCAGTATGTCTTTACAATGTGGGAGGAAACTGGAGTGCCCGGAGGAAACCCACGCAAACACGGGGAGAACATACAAACTCCTTGCAGATGTTGTCCTTAGTGTCCTTGGTGGGAATCAAACCCAGGACTTCAAGACCTCAGTGCTGCAAAGGTTACAGTGCTAACCACTTGAGCCACCGTGCTTTGGTCCGGCATGTGCATATCAACCCAAGAACAAAAGCAAAAGACCTTGTGAAGATGATGGCTGAAGCTGGTAAGATTGTCATTATCCACAGTGAAACAAGTACAGTATCAACATGGGCAGAAAGGCCACTCTGCCAGGAAGAAGCCATTACTACAAAAGAAACATAAATAAGAGATTAATTTTGGCAAATGCACCCAGGAACAAAGACCTAATTTTTTGTATACATGTCTTCTGGTCTGGCGAAATTAAAAATGAAAAATGAATCACCATGGTCAATATAATACTAAAAATGCCAAGCTAGGTGCAGAAATCTTCCTAGAGTAGAGATAGGGGCAGCACTGGGGCATCATACAGTATCATTAGTGTGCATTATGCAAGCAGCTGCAGACTGGTTATTCCATGATGCACCAGTGCTGCCCCAACTCTACTCTGGGAAGTTCTCTGCACCTAGCTTGTGCATTTTTAGTATTAGATTGGCCATGGTGAGTTATTTTTGAATTTTCCATGGTTCAGCGGTTAAGTTAGGGACTTGCAAGTGTGAGGACCCTTGACGTGTGGGTTGCAAGCTTCCATGTTTTGGCCAAAATACCAACTAATACCTCACATTTGTTATGCACATTTTATTGCTTTTGCAGAGTGTAGTGGGTCTTTCTGATTTTAAATGGTAAACTGGTGAGGTCTTGTGAGATACACTCATATAGTGTTAACTAGCCTGCTACACTGGGCATTACTAATAGGCTATTGTTCAGACATGGTGCATACACTCATGCAGTGTTAACTAGCCCACTGCACCTGGTGCTAATAGGCTCCTGTTCATACACTATGTGTGTATCTCACTTATCTATATGACAGACTCCCTATGCAGCATCATTAGTGTGTGTTATGAAAGCAGCTGCTCCTCTCCATTAAAAGGCAGAGTGTTTGTTCCATCTGCATGATGCATCATCACTGCCCCATCTCTACTCTAGGAAGTTCTCTGCACACAGCTTGTGCATTTTTAGCATTAGTTTGGCCATGGTGAGTTATTTTTTAAACTAAAATTGAAGATTTTGGCCACAATGACCATCGTTAAATTTGGAGGAAAAAGAGAGAAGCAGGAAAGCCTAAGAACACCATCCCAACTGTAAAACATGGGGGTGGCAGCATCATGCTGTGGGGTTATTTTCTGTAGGAGGGACTGCTGAATCTCACAAAATAGCGTCATGAGGAAAGAGGATTATGTGACAATCCTGACGCAACATTTTAAGACATCAGCCAGGAAGATAAAGCTCAGATAAATTGGTCTTCCTAATGGGCAACGCCCCTAAGCATACTGTCAAACTGATTAAAAAGTGGCTTAAGGATTGACTGCCTTTGCAGTCCTGGAGTGTTTCTGCTGTGCTATTTAATTTAGTTTTTTTTTTCATATTCTGCGACCCACTATATTCCCCTATGGCTTCAACACAAGCTATTGCATGCCTGGTGGAGGAATTCTCTCAGGAGTTTTCTACCTTGCGTAACCAGGTGGTGCGTAAGCTTCATGAAGTTGTTGGGTATTTGGCTGCGGCTAATGCCCTGGCTGGACCAGAACCCAATATATCCCTACCTGACCAATTTTTTTTGGGGGGGAGAGATAAATTTATTATTTTCAGGGAGTCCTGTAAGTTATACTTTAGGCTCTGCCCTCATTCTTCAGGGAGCGAGGAACAGCACGTGGGGATTATACTCTCCCTTCATAAAGGGTTCCCAAAGCCTGAGCCTTCTCTCTTCCGATCGATTCTCCTTTTATGCATTCAGTGGATGAGTTTTTGTGGCTCTGGACCTGGTGTATGGTGACCCTGATGGCATCTCCTTGGCTGAGTCAAAACTTTGTAAGCTCAGGCAGGGAGTGCGGCCGACTGAAGAGTATTTGCTCTGGGTTCAGGAGGTGGTCCACTGACACTCAGTGGGATGACCCTGCTCTGAGGAGTCAATTCTGGCTGGGGTTGTCAGATCAGCTACAAGACTCCATTACTCAGTACACTGCTCTGGAGTCACTGGAGGCTGGTATGGCGCTTGCTATTAGGTTGGACAGATGCCTGAGCGAGAGAGACCTGAACCAATCCTACCCCTGGTACCCATCCCTGCTTTGGAGGATACACATGTTGGTCCTGATGTACCTAAGAATTTGGGGTGTGAGATTTCCCATTCTAGCCCATCTGCAGTTCATCAGGTTAGGAGGTCTTGTTTCTTTTGTGGTCAGGCTGATCACTTTATTAGGGTCTGTCCATACCGAGCTAAACCCATTTCTCAGCCACTGACATCCCTTGAGGATAAGAGCCTGAGTGCTACTGTCTCTGCCGTGATGGTCAGGCCTGATCCTATGTCTCCAGCGGAGGTAGTTTAACCTACCGGAGAATAGAGGTAAAACCCAGTCTACACCTCAGATTGAAGCTGGGTTCAGGTGTTATCCTGAGAAGTGTTATAGTGGAAGGGTGGTAACTCCCACTAAGCCGTTTATGAGAAAGTCTCCTGTGAAGAGACAGGGAGATGTCTTAAAAGGGGCCCAAAAGCTGCCAACCACAGCTCAAATTATGGACAGACACCAGAAAAAGTGCCATCTATTCCCCAGAGTTAAATATTCATCATTGTGCATTATGGTTGCATGGGACAAGGCCTGGCCCAGTATTTCATGCTTTAGGTGTAATTAAAAGAAAAAACAGATATTGCGCCACACTGCAACTGGAGGAACTTAATACACGGTTTTACTATGTTTGCACTAACCTTTACTGGTTGTGCAACACCCCGCACAACCAGACTGATGGCTTAATGTGGATCACTGTAGTGACAGGGGCCAATATTCCCTCCTCCTCAGATACTCCGGGCCTGGTGGTCGGCTCCTTAGTTCCTCTGGAGATGGAGGTGGGCTCCTTCACTCCTCCACCCGAAGAGGCAGACTCGCTGCACTGGCTTCCGTCCCAGCTCCACACTGTGTATCAGTTGATCATTCAAGGGTGGGTCTTTATGATGTACTGCCAGGTACTGTGGATCTTAGAGCAGCTCACACACCGCACTCCCAACAAGGGAGAAAGAGATTAGCAGATAGAAAACAAGCGGTGTCAGAGGTTTGGAGCGCTAAAGAAACCACGGGTTGGTGATTAAATTACCAATAATTTATTGCACGAACAGCAGGGGTCCAGTAAGCCACAACGCGTTTTGACGCACAGATGCGTCTTTCTCAAGTGGATCTGCTATGCTTTAGGTGTAGGCATGGTATTCAGAGAGCAATGCTTAATCCAGGAAACAGACAAGAAGGAGATCCCAAGAAGAGTGTCCACATTTCAAAACATTAGGGCCAGATACAACTAAAGTTGCCATCAATTGATCCAGAATAAAAAATGTATAATAGTGCACTGCCCTCCTCTGGGTCTGTATTCTGTTGTGTTGTCAGCTCTCCATGCACAAGCACAGTCCAGAGGAGAAATGAGGGGGGAGGAGGTGTGTGCGTGTTGCAACTGCACATCTGACATCTTCATTATGTGTATCTGAGGCATGAGTAGTGTATGCTGGAGATATTTCTATGCGTTTATAAGAATATTTGTGAATTTGCTTAGCAGATACACACATTACATATATGTAGGAAAAACAAAGTTCATGTAAACACGTAGGTAAAGAATATTTATACCGTGTTAGCCAGTAGATAGAAAAATATATTGCAATCACACCATTACCGAACAAATTTCTGGGTGGGTAGAGGGTGTTCTGAAACCCCTGGTAAAAGAGACACCCAGCTACATTCAGGACACAACTGAGCTACTGAATAAACTGTCAGCAATAGGTCCTCTACCAGAAGGAACGAACCATCCTCACCACCATGGATGTGTAATCTCTGTACAGCAATATCCCACACCAGGATGGATTGAATGCCTGCAAAACATTTCTGGAAAACATAGGTATTAATGCTGACTCTGTGGTAGAACTCACAAAATTCATCCTCACGCACAATTACTTTACATTTGATGACAACATATATTTACAGGAGTCTGGCACAGCAATGGGGAGCAAAATGGCACCACAGTATGCAAATCTTTTTATGGCCAAGCTTGAAGGTGACTTTTTATAATCTTGCCCTATCAGGCCTCTGGCCTACTACAGTTATATTGATGACATTTTGATCATCTGGACGGAGTCTGAGCAACAGCTGAAGATGTTCCATGAACACTTTAATCAATTTCACTCCACCATTAACTTAACACTCAACCACTCCTACACTGAAATCAGCTTTCTGAACACCATCATTAAGCTACAGAACAATGAAATAGAGACATCCTTGTACTGGAAACCAACTGACGTCCAACATGGGACAGTTTTCATCCAAAGCACATAAAAAACTCTATTGTGTACAGCCAGGCCATCAGATACAACCGGATATGTTCCAACCCTAGAGATAGAGACAATCACCTTGAGGACATCAGAAAGACCTTTTTGAACCAGGGCTACCATCCAAGAAAATTCGAGAACCAGATTACACGAGCCACCAGAATATCAAGGAATCATCTTCTACATGACAAAACTAGAGAAGAAAACACCAGAACTGCACGGAAACTGCAACCACTCCTACAAAAAGATGCCCGACTAAGATCAATATTTCCAGATCCCCCGCTCTTGTGTTTTAGACAACCTCCGAATCTGAAAAACATCATTGTCAGAAGTGCCCTGTTCTCTCCAGCAACAACAGGAACCTTTCCCTGCAACCAGAACAGGTGCAAAATCTGTCCATCTATAATGACAACAGACAAGATAAGGATTCCTGGGACAGATCAGGACTACAAAATCCCAGGTAACTTCAGCTGCACCACAAGCAATGTGGTGTATTTAATCATATGTACCAAATGTCCAACAGGTGGCATGTACATAGGGAAGACCAGATCACAATTCAGAACAAGAATGAATTCTCATCGCCACTCAATAAAAGAAAAGCGTACCATCTTTGCAGCCCTGAGCACAACACTGGATCCGATATGAGGCTGCTCATTTTAAAGAGTAACTTCAAATCTCAGAGAGAGAGAAGAATTTGGGAATACAAATTGATAACAACCTTTGACACATTCAAAACAGGACTAAATGCTTCACATGGATTCATGGGATTTTATGTAAAATGAACGAACATTTGGGGATAGCAGATTCATGCATTTTTATATAAAATGAAAGGGCATTTGGAGACATATTGCAACACACTGAAATCATAGGACTATGAACTCTTGACACTTCTGTGAACTGTCTCACTTAGAACTCTGCTCTCCACAACTTAACTAAGTATTTTCAGGTCTCCATGGGTTGTTAACCATCTACCTAATACAATTGGTTCCGCTTATCTTAGAAATCTGATTTCTCTGTCCCTGCTCCTCCACCCCACCCTAACTCCACTCTGCTTTGTGTCACCTGTCATATCCACCAGAGCATACAACACTTGTTTTTTTTTTTTTCTTTTTTTTCTTTCAATTGCTTATGTA
This sequence comes from Allobates femoralis, assembly GCA_033576535.1. Classification (NCBI taxonomy): domain Eukaryota; kingdom Metazoa; phylum Chordata; class Amphibia; order Anura; family Aromobatidae; genus Allobates; species Allobates femoralis. The sequence goes on from JARQOC010000002.1 coordinate 372,450,609, forward strand.
TGTGTCATTACCAGCCTGAAGAAGGGGCCACAGCGTCCCTAAAGCTTGCTATGTTTACCATCTTTTCAGTTAGCCATTAAAAGTTGTCAACCACTGAGGACTCTCAGATTGCAATATTTTTTTCTATAAACATGTACAAATCTCTCACAGGCAGCACACACATTGCAGTACAAAACACCTCCCCCCTCCTATCTCTCCCCATCAGAAGGAGTCTGCAGAAGCCTGAGAGATTCAGTGTAACTTCAGCATAGAGGGGAAGGACAGAATTCCAGCTTGGATAGACGTGGTTATTTAAATAACATTTACATACTGTGACTATTCAGTAGTCTGGTCAATTACTTTTACTGCTAAAACTAGCTGCCTCCTGGGTGTGAAGATGATTAAAGCAAGAGAGGTACAAAGTGTGGGGAATGATTTTTACGTATTCTGAAAGGTGTGCCTATTAATATCATACTGAAAAATGACCATATCTTTTAAGACCAACTTGCTACTGAAGTGACCGTTGGGTCCGTAGATAGGACTTTAGGGACGAGGTCCTAAGCCAAGAAAGTGAAGGGTTAGGATGGACTGATGCATGGGTGGAGTCAACTACGCAGGTGGAGTCTCCCCAAACATCTGAGAGCACAAGGCGATTTTCTGACACTACTGGCAAACCCAATACTCCCTACACTATGAGGAGAAGAGACGTAAATACGGACGTGTCTGGAAGCATAAGGTTCCACTCTCTTTGTAGTGATTGGAATCCCTATGCCCCCTCCACTTCTAGGAGAATAGACTTTGAGCTACAAAAAGGGAAAGTGACTAAAGTGACTGAGTCTCAGAGGACCAATAAGATTGAGAACCCAGAGGGAGCTGAGAATGCATCTGAAAATGCTCTGTAAAACTTGGATGTGCTGGAAGTTATGTGCACACTATCTCATTTGTAAAGTTGTAAAGGAAGAATTGTTGAGTACAGAAATGTTGTTGGAACTGTACTGGCGGTCTCCTTGTGGAAGCAAGTCGTGGTCTGGTTGTGGCCAGCCAAAGCAAATAGTAACATGTGGCCTGAACTGGCATAAAGCTAATGACTAAGAAGGTCACTTCGAAATGCGTCTAGCCATCCCTGGTTGGCACTTTTGATGATTTTAATTTTTACATGAAATAAAGAATGGGAAAGATGGATGCACCGGTTCTTCTTCTTTAAACATAAAGCCAACATGACTCAAGTCCATACAACTTGCCAGGAGCATGACTTTCATGTAGTATGCCTTGGCATCCAGAGTTAATTCTTACAAATACAGCTCCATGCCAATATGCATAAGGCATGGTAATCTACTAGATAGCATAGGCTTATACACTACAAAAGAGAAAAAGTGAGGGAGAGGACCTTGCTGACCCTAAGAGTTTTCACAACAAAGCCTTGCGACGCTACGCGTGGGGCATGTCCACCACCCTATTGGCTGTGGAGCACTTCTAGTTCCCATCTGGGACAACGGGGTGCTCTATTATGTCTTTGGGGTGACTTCTCCCTGGTTACACTGGGGATACTATCGTGTTGATTGTTGCTCACATAGGTTAGATGGTTTTATATGACTTATTGACTACTGTTCACTAACAATATTTAATGGGTTGTGTTTATGGCTCAATGATCATTAGTCACTTTTGTACTATAGTCATTACTTATTTGATATTCATAGGTCATACTTCCTGATACAAAGGGTCTGGGATACGACTAAATGATCATAGGTCACTATTGTACTGTTATTACTACGTACTTGACATTTTCCATCATGTGATATTTCATACCATAATGATTACTACCCCCTTGTTGTGTAACAGCTCCCTATGTTGAGGCTATCATACAATCTGTGATATATACCATTGACATTACCCCCCTGTGTTCCCATAAGTCTCCTATTAGTCATGTTCCTGATATTACTCTGAAACTGGGTTTACTGGTTATTCTTGCTTGACTATCAATCCCCCATAAGAGTATATAAGAACTACTGTTCAAAGTGTATTATCACCCTCCGATGTCCGCACATAACTATGTATATTTCTCTGACAATTGATAAAAAGGGAAATGGAGCGCACATAGAGTAATTTCCTTTTGTACAATTATCCTCAGTGCCCCCCTTTAGTGGAAGGACTCACCTGATTTGGTTGTGCAAGTCACAACCAACTAACTCCGCTCTCTGTTATGGTCGCAGCAGGTGCCCAGCAAAAGTAAGGATCCAAAGGGTTAACAGAAAGTGCTGGGTTTCATAGATCCACCGCGCTGACCTCCAGTCCTGATGAAGTGATAACTGAAATCACGAAACCGGTAGGCAAATTGCCCATTAAACAGAGTTTTATACATCACTCTGTTTGTCTTCACTGGAGGTCAGCGCGGTGGATCTATGAAACCCAGCACTTTCTGTTAACCCTTTGGATTCTGACAATTGATGTTATTTGTACAATGGTTATGGTGGTCCGTACCAATTGGTTTTAATTATTTTTAACCCTTTGGGCTCTGTGTAGCCTTCACTTTTCGCAAAATTTGAATAAATTTCACTGTCACGTGATTTTTCTGGTTGTGCACGCCTTATACGGAAGTCCATCTCTTCTTTTGTTCTACACAATACAGAAGAGACTTGTCCAATGACTCTGGAGATAGAAAACAACTATGCCATACAAACTGTGCTTCACTGGGAACTGATGATCTGTGATGGCCAGGTACTGACCATCACTGCACTAAGTATGATAATCTGCTAGTTGTCACAGGTGCAAGACAATTTTGGGGAAGGCCACGTGGCCATACAAAAAGACATTATCCTGCATTCTAATGCTTCAAAAGTGGGGGAAATGCAGCTGGCAAGTGTTTGAATTTGTTTGAAATAGGACATTTCAACCACGTGATAACATAGGCATTATAGCATTTTAAGTAAATATTATGCTGTGATTAGTAGTTAAGAACTGTGTGGGTAGATGTGCTCCACACTGCAAAAGAACAAAAATGAACGATCTGGTTTGTTTTTGTATGTGCACAATTTTCACATTTTTTTTCTCGTCAAGCTTCCTAAGTCTTCTTGTTTTTATAGTGCACATCTGAATTCTTTTAATGAGCCTCACATTTTCTGAAAGCAGTCGTAGTGAAAAATTCTTTCATAACCCAAAGCTGAGGTTTATGTGATGCTCTTCAAAGTGTGAAGTGTGGTTCCATGTTGGGTTAAGAACCACCAGAGGTAGATTTGAGGTCTGACTTGTGATGGGTGAAACACAGAGGAACTTCAGAGGCAAAAAACCAGACTAAGCTTTCTCTCCACAAAAATTGTCAGACAGTACCATAATATAGCAAAACGGATTACTAAGTGATATGATGAATATCAACATTTCAATCAATATATGTTGTATGGTCATAGATTTATTTTCTCATGTTGCAAAATACATTTCATTGCCTTTTTGTATTTTCATTCATTTTTTTTAGATCCTCGATATGGCATGACCTTTTCCTGCCACCGACATCATTTTTTTTCACACTCAAATGACATCAATGTGTTCCATTAGCCATAACTATTTTTTCCATTGACAAAGCTGATGGACACTTGTTGTTGGTAGAATGAGTGACATTTCAAAATATGCTGCCATATGATAAAAAGGAAAAAATGTATGTGGGCTTTAATAGATAACGCACACAATTCTGCCATTGTTGGCCGGGTTTGATTTGTTATGGCATTAACTATGCTAACATTGTTCTATGAATCAGTAAGATTACCAAATTTTTATATTTTTTTATGCTTTACAATTTCTTTTGAACTGCAATATTCCAAGAACTATAAGTGTATTGCTACATGATTCAGATATCCAGTTGCATTGAGGTTTCCATTGATGAAGGATGGACCTACTATCTTTGTACCCCATATACACACCCATACCATCAATTTTTGTGTTCTAACAGTCTTGGAGGGATCTATCTACTGTGGGTAATCACTCATCTGAAGGCAATTGTCTATGCTGTGAAGATACGATATGTGCAGCATCTGAAACAACAGATACTGGAAGCCTGTGCTAGCATTTCTTCTGCGGTGTTGCTATCAGTGTGTCAAGAGTGGGAGAAGAGGGTTGCATTGACAATCCAACACAATGGGCAGCACTTTGAACACATTTTATAAGTGGTCATAAACTTGTAAATAACTCTGAAAGAATAAAGTTACTTAAAACCAAGCACACCATTGTTTTCCTTATAAAATCTCAATAAGTTTGATGTGTCAAATGACCCTCTTCCCACTGAAAAAAATAAAGTTGGATCCAAAAGGGCTGACTTCAAAATGGCCGCCATGTTCACCACCCATCTGGAAACGTTTTTCCCCTCCCATATACTAATGTTCCACTAAACAGGAAGTTGATATCACCAACCATTCCATTTTTATTCAGGTGAATCCATATAAATGACCCACCCTGTATAATTTAATCACTTTGGATTCTATTTTTGGAGAGGCAATGTGACCAATAAAGCATAATTCTAATAGTTTTTATTTTGACCCTATGATCACATAATTGACGAGAGAATACAATGTTACCGTAATGCAATATTTATTCTTATTTATTATAGCAAGTGATGGTTCAACAAAAATTGCAAAAAAAACATTGTACAAAAACAAACTTTTCACAGATTGAGATACATTCTTTGGACATAAAAATTCAGTCAGAAGGAAATGACCTAAATACATCTAGTACAGATTGACCCATATAACTTTTTTTAAACACAAAAACACACCAACCACAAAAAAAAACATATAAAAGTAGATTAGATTATTGGCTTGTTACTTGAATTTTTAGTTGACTATGCCATGCAAATAATCATGTGGAATGATATAGTTGAATCCAAGGTTATGTGCACACGTTGTGTATTTGGTTGAAGAATGTTTTGCACCATTTTTGCATCTCTTGGCAGGAAAAATGCTCCTTTTGTAGCATTTTTGTTGCATGTTTGAAGAGTTTTTGCAGGCGTTTTTCTAGCGTTTTTGACAACAATGAATGCTATATAATCTATTGGTGTCCAAAAATGCTAAAAAAAAGCATGTGAAAGATGCATGCAAAAACACATCAAAAATGCAGCAAAACACACGTTTTTGCAGCTGCATTGCAGCTGCCAAGCGATGCAGACATGGTCCTGAATTTCTGCAACCAAATACTCAACGTGTGCACATACCCTTATAGATAAAATTGTCAAAAAGGATTGTGCTATTGACTCGCCCACCACCCGGTCGTGGGGCACTCGGAACTGAGTTCCGTTTGCTGCAGGGGAGTCAAGGGGGTTGAGACCTGGCTATCGTGACCCCGGGGGAATCAGTTCTAGGCTAAGCAGGAATAAGGCTAGGGCCATACTTGGGGGCATGCATCCCTTTACTGGATGCATTACTGGATCCAGTTCTTCCCCTTGCCATGTTTGAGGCATTTTTACTGTATCTGTTACCGTATCTGTTAACGCATGGTACTATATGTACCATGCGTTAACGCATGCATTTCCCATAGACCCCATGTTAAAAAAAGCATGCGTTTTTGAAATTGCACCAAAAAACGTTGCAGACCCTATTTAAAATGGATTTCTCAAAAACCCAATCGATAAACGGATTGCACAGTTGAAATCCGTTTTTGGCATTGGAGTCTATGGGTGCATTAACGCATCCGGTTTTCAAGAGTTCAACATGTTAAAAACTGGATCCAGTAACTGGATTGCAGATGCAAGTGTGGCCCTGGCCTTAGTAATTGAACATGGGGAATAGAGTTTATGGAATTAGAGTTCGTGAAGCCACCTACAGTTCTCGGTCAACTGGGACCGAAGCTGTGGGTCAGACCTCTGGGGTTGTTGATATGGCAGCCTGATGTCATCGCTCCCCGTAGGTGGAGCAGTACCCTGGGGCAGATGTGTTTATTTGTGGTGGTGTGTAAGGCTGTGTTCGCACTGGGCCTCTGTGTATCATCTGCTTTTGCAGTCGGTGGCTCCACAGGTGGGGGAAAGGGAATAATACAGTCTCACACAGCATTGGAATTCTGCACCTGGTTTACTCACTGAAGTTGCAACTGATCGCTGGGCGCTTCTCTCTGCCAAGTTCCAGTCTGGTCTGTCCCCACAGGACCGAGATAGCTTGCCCAAGACCCCCTTCACGTGCCTTTCCGTTCTCCGGTCTCTCTGTCTCTTTGCCTCACCTATCAGCGCTTCTGCACGTATTTCCCCGATCTAGCAGCCACGGGCCTTCTCGGACGACTGGTACCTGTATCCTGTCCCTAATTCGGTTGCCTTCTCAGCAGGGGGGGGGGTTAGGTTGCTGCTACCACTCCTGTGTGGCCTCCGGTGGTTATACATATACACACAATGGCGGATCTACATTGGGGCGATAGGGGCGGTCGCCCCCGGCCTAAGGCTTCTTGGGGGGCCCAGGGGACCGGCCACCTGTTCACCTTCAGTGGCTTAGCATGGAGGGGCAGGGGGGGCGGTCCGCCCCAGGCGGCACATGTGTGGGGGCGGCAATGTGGCAGCTACTGCCATAGGATCCGCGGCCGCCGTCCCGCGCTATATACTGAAGTAGTGCAGCATGCTGGCTGCTGTCTGCTTTTAAATCTCCCGCCCCCTGCAGCTCTGCTCTGCACGGAGAGGGAGGTGATGTCATCAGTGAGTGCCCCGCCGTGCAGAGCGCAGGACACATGCTGGGGAGACTGGAGGAGATGAGGGGAGCTGCGAGGAGAGCGGGGAAGCGGAGGAGCAGAGGAGCAGAGGGAAGAGCTTGAAGGTGAGCTAAAAGGAGAGCAGAGGAGAGAGGGGGTCTGGCCAGTAGTCTGAATGAAGGGAAGCAGTGAGAGCCAGCAAAGAAGAGCAGAGGTGGCTACCTGTGCTCGAGGAGAATACCTAGGAGGAGCAGCTCCTGTCACAAGGTGACTGATCTCCTGCTTTGCAGTGAGTGGGGGAGGGGCTGGGAGTGGGACCCAGCTGCTGTGAGCAGGTGAAGCTGCCCATGTAAACAAGCCGTCCTCCTGCATGGTGAGACCTGAGTGAGGAATCTGTAGAATGTGTGTGTGAGTTGTGTGTGTGTGTGTGTGTGTGTGTGCAATCCGTGCCTCTATGTGTGCAAGCTGTGCCTCTGTGTGTGTGTGTGCGAGCTGTGCCTCTGTGTGTGTGCGAGCTGTGCCTCTGTGTGTTTTTGTGTGTGTGAGCTGTGCCTCTGTGTGTGTGCAAGCTGTGCCTCTGTGTGTGTGTGTGTGTGTGCGAGCTGTGCCTCTGTGTGTGTGCGAGCTGTGCCTCTGTGTGTGTGCGAGCTGTGCCTCTGTGTGTGTGTGTGTGAGCCGTCACAGTGCTGGTGCTGCACACTGTGCCCCTCTATCCAGATATTTTGCTTCTATCATCATGTATGTAATGGATATACAAATGCATGATGTGAGCAAAATATCCAGATGGAGCAAACACACAGTGTGCTGCAAAGGCCTGGAACACTTGAAATGATCCATCATGCAACTGTATCCAAGATGGAGGGTGAAGTGCACACTTGTGCAGGGGGGCTGGGGTATTCGAAATGATGCATCATTTCAAGTGCCCAGGCCCCTGCAGCACACTGTGTGCTTGCTCCAGCTGGATATTTTGCTCACATCATGCACTTATATTGCTTGTATCATCATGTATGTAATGGATATATATCTAGAAGGAGAGGCACAGTATGTGGGACCAGCATTTGCCCTATGTGTTTTTCTGCATGTGCATGTATGCCTGTCTGTGTTCTTGTGCATGCGTGTGCCTGCCTCTGTTCTCGTGCATGCATGTGCCTGCCTGTGTTCTAGTCCCTTTCGTGTGCCTGCCTGTGTTCTTGTCCCTTTCGTGTGCCTGTCTGTGTTCTTGTGCCTGCGTTTGCTCCTTGTCTGCATTCTTGTGCATGTGCCTGTCTGCGCTCTTGTGCTTGCTTATGCTTGTTTGCGTTCTTGTGCCTGCGCATTCGTCCTGTCTGCTTTCTTGAGTGTTCCTATTTGCGTTTTTGTGAGTGTGGGCTTTTGCTGCATACAGGAGTGTGTGGACTCCTGCTATATGTAGGGGACTGTGTGTTGGCTCCTACTGCATACAGGAGGCCATTTGTGGGCTCCTGCTGTATACACAGGGCTATGTGTGAGCTCCTGCTGTATATAGGGGGCTGTGTGGGGGGTCCTGTGTATACTGGAGGCTATTTGTGGGCTCCTGCTGCATACAGAGGGCTATTTGTGGGCTCCTACTGGGTGCTATGTGTGAGGTCCTGCTACCTTAATTTCCCACCCCTACTCTGTTTATATATAGGTCTATCTATGTTATGTATAGCGTGCCACTGTTTTTTCCTTGTTTTGCTTTCATGGATCTGCACCTGTGTGCTAATCATATGACTTATCACACGTTGAGTATTTAGTCAGTTTTTTCCTCAGTATCTGTAAGGCCTCGTACACACGCTGAGTATTTGGTGAGTTTTTACCTTAGGATTTGTAAGGCCTCGTACACACGCTGAGTATTTGGTGAGTTTTCTTTACCTCAGTATTTAGGTTTTGTTCAAACAGGGTGTTTTTGCAGCATTTTATTTTGCATGGTTTTTCATTATTTCATTTGCTTTTATTTTTTTTTACTTAAATGGAACCACAGCTAGTCTGTTTCAGGTATATTGTGACCCGTCACTTGACCCCGTCACATGACCGGGGGGCCCACAGAGTCTGAACAGCCCCGGGTTACCCTTAATCCACCCCTGTATACACATATGTGCATATAAAGTTATTGTGCATTGTGGAAGAATTGGGGCTTTGGAGTAATCACTGAGGCCCCTCAGTTATAAGACATTTTCACAAGATAGCTGATAAATTGGGAATAAATATGATGTTTTCATATTAATATCTGTCTCATGCCAGATAAAGAATCTTCCCAATCATCCCATTAAGGCGGCCGTCACAGGGAACGATTTCTTGCCCGATATCGTTTAAGCGATCTCCTTTTTGATCGCTTAAGCGATATCGGGCAAGAAATCGTTGCATGTAATCAAGCGATTTACGATGTGAAATCGCTTGATCGTGACATCGCTGATCTGAGCTCCGGAGCTCAGATCTAGCGATGAACGATGCCACGATCTGCTTCATCGTGGTGTATAACACCACGATGAACGATCTCCCAGCGGCAGAGCCTATGCTGGGAGATGGTAACTATGGTACACGTCGGGTAACTAAGCGACGCGCGGCCCTAGTAACCCGATGTGTACCATAGTTACCAGCGAGATCGCGGCTCCACATCGCTGGTGAGTCTGTCTGTGTGACATCTCACCAGCGATGTGAGCGATATTGTAAGCGATTGCGCGTGCACGTGATCGCTTACAATATCGCTTGAGATATCTCAGCGTGTGACGGCCGCCTAAGAGTTTCACTTTACAAACCTACCACCAATCAACATGTAGGTGTGAAATGATTGTTTTGCACATTTGCAGTTAGAAATATTCTCATAGACTCAATTTCATTTTGAATGTAGGCTCCTGAGAAAATGTGAAAATTTTAGTATCCGTATACCAAAATCTGTGCTACGTGTGAATGTCTGAAAAGCAGATGATCTTCAGAAATGTTAGTAATATGAATGTGCAGTGTATAATAAGTTTGGTGATATACGCAATTTCTTAATAGTAATTTTGTTACATGGTTATACATTTTAGAGAATGTGGGGAAGAGTTTTGCATTCATGTTTTTTTCAGACTGAAAGTAGAACATGGGTAACACCCTCTTTTTCAGTTTCTGATCAATTTTTTAGCTTGGATCTTTTGTTCCTAAGTTGCACTATGAAAAATTCTAACGTATCTGTGATGAGTTTAATTAAGTCATAAGTTATAGTCTGCGAGAAATGTTAGGGCCTGCGATCTGTCTGCCACAAATGGTATTTCTATTACAAGTCTCCTCAGCCGGCAGGCATAATGCTCTCCACAAGGAGAATAGCTAGTCCCCCAGACCTTGTCTTAGCCTCTCACACAGCCAAATTAGAATCCAACGCACTGCACTGATGAGGTGCAATCACCCCGAAATGTAGCGTCTGCACTTTGGGGTTCTGATCTGGCACAAATCCTAAGTCATATTAAAAGATTTGTTGAAGAGTCAATTATGACTTTTAGGATTGCTACCTTTATTAGGTGGCACTAGAGTTCGTCTACTTCCTCACTGAAGTGACAACTAGCATATTACATCTACTATAATTCCATGTCTAGGAAGAATTGGAGCTCCCTGTGCTGGAAGTCTGAAGCATGAAACACAGCCTTAACTTCACCCAGGAAGCTGAGCACTGAAAAGGCTTTATTTGGGCATATGTCTCAGTTTCTGATTGGAGGGAGGGGTTATCTATCTATCTATCTATCTATCTATCTATCTATCTATCTATCTATCTATCTATCTATCTATCTGTCTATCTGAAAAGGAATCGAGTCACTAGCTAGCTATCTTTCTAAATTGTGCACAATGCAGCAGTAGCAAGACTGTGCCTGAGCTCTGATGCTGTAAAAATGGTGACGACGGAAAATGGCCGGTTCTTATATTCCAGGGACATATGACTTACCCAGCCAATGACACATGCCCTTGTGTGCAAAAAGCTCAATTTGCTTTATGTGCGCCGAACGGCTGCCAGATCAGACCATCCACAGTAAGTGCGGATAAGAAAACAAAATTGAGACCTGCTCATATCTGACCTGAGACCTATCCCCATCCTCTCCACGCCTGCTCGCTATCCTAGACACTGACACTCATGATAATGTAGAACAGGAGCATCGCTGCTAAACGGCAGTAATGCTTTTTGTCATCTGAACAGTTACCGAACAAAACCCGAAGTTCTGAATTTTCAACAAACCGTTCGGGTTCGAATGGCCGAACAAATATTGCCAAATTCTGTCTGGAATTGAAATTAGTGATTGTGTTCAAGCAAAGTTTGCTCATCATGTCCAGTAATGTTTTTAAAAGATTATATGATCTTTATTAGGGATGAGCGAGTACCGTAATATTCGTACTAGCTATACTCGCAACGAGTAGGTACCGGTACTCGCTACTCATTGCGAGTATAGCGAGTACAAATACTTTCACAGTGAATCTATAGATACACTGCGAAAGTAGCCTAAAAGTGAGTAAAAGTTGTTAAAAATAATAAACTTACATACTCACCTGTCCGACGCCTGCACCGGGACCGTCCCAGAAGACATCCCATCACTGGACAAGGACCTGTGATTTCCAGCCAATCAGGTGTCCGGTAGCAGCCACCTGATTGGCCAGATTTCAAGGTCCTAGGTGTACTGTCATAAGATACTCGGAGAGTAGCAAGTAGCCGAATACCGCTACTATTCGGCGAGTACCGAATAGTAGCGAGTATACTCGCTCATCCCTAATCTTTATATTCTCTCTGAATGAAGCTCAAATATGTAATGGTTTAGTAAAGAGAAAAGTGTTAGTTTTAGTTTATATGTGGTTAAATATAAAACAGAAATGATAAATGCTAATTATCCGCATCTTGGTTAGAGCAGTTGTTGTGATGATGTATGAAGACATTTCAGCATATGCTTTCATTTACTGGAAAGCAAGCACAATGCCTTCCTTTCTCACAGTCACTCGCTGTGTCATACATCCCCTGTAGAGTGAGTGGAAATTTGCCTTCCAAAGGCTGTTTTTAGAGCACAGTAGTTCAGCTGAGACAAGCAGGTGTAGAAAGTCTGATGTTCAATAATGACTATATTTGTTAAGGCCACGTTACACACACAGATATCTGTTCAGATATTGGTCACAGATCACTGGTTGCAGTGAAATCATGGACACATTGTTCCATTGTACACATCCACAAAATGGAACATTGTGTCCATGATTTCACTGCAACCAGAGATCTGTGACCAATATCTGAACAGATATTTGTGTGTGTAACGTGGCCTTTAATAATTTTGTACAATTGCTTAAAAAGTGTTCTACTATATGATTGATAATAGAATAATTGTTTATCACGCACCAATCTAGTTCAAAAGGGAGTCTCAAAACCTACAAAACTCATATACAATATTTAGGCATTCATATAGAGGAATAAGCTGTGAGTCTGGGCATCTGCTTACTTTAGTAAGCCTTTTCTCATCACTCGTGGTCAGATACAACAACAGGTTCAGTTGGCCAATACACATGGAGAAGCACTGCTTGTTGGCAACCTAGTCTTCTGACGTTTCTTGCCAAAATTTTCTCTGACTGGAACTACACACCGTAGCCTGCCAACACACTGACACCGGCAATGGCATTGCTGATACTCATTGGGTGGAGGCCCAAATTTAATGTTTGCGATTGGGGCCATATGATTTGTATCTATGGCCCTTAACTCTATATAAATTATTTTATGGATCCAATAGTAATTAAAATCACTTATTCTAGTATAGATGAAACCATACATGGTATAATCCAGAGCTTCCATGCATAGAATACTTGTCAGATTGTCCAACAATATCCACAGTATAGCCATACAAAGGGTCTACCATAGTATTTCCAATATACTGCCCTAAAGTAAAAGTGCCACTATACCAGTTCCTGCCAAGGAGTCCTAAATAATGTCTCATAAACACATAACATAAGTTCGCCTCTATGAATGTACACTCAACACTGTCGCTTTTGTCTGCTTTGACTAAATTTTGTTGATATTCTATTAAGCTCCTTGTATTATTAAAAGTTGGGAGAGCTTCCGGTTCTGGCGCCATCGTGGATAAACGGGAGTGAGGAGGCTCCCGGCGCCAGCCAGCCCCAGACCGGCAAAAAGAGCCCCCGCGAACGCATTGAGAGCCCTGGACGGATCACCGAAGCCTCCACAGCGTCCTGGCACCATGGACCACTGGCTGCGAAGCGGGGGAGGCGGCCAGCGTTCAGCTCCACGACCACCAGCACTGACGGCGGGCAGAGGCAAGATGGCGGCGCCCGCGCAAGCAGTGGCGATGAAGAAGAAAGACCGCGGGTCTCGGGAGTCCCCACAGCCCCAGAGAGCGGATCGCAGGGAGCATGGAGGCGGCAAAGGTACACAGGGGCAGCCAAGAGGAGGGAGCACAGGAGAAATGGGTGACGGCATATTGAGACCCAGCCAGCCACAGACAACATCATAGGGGCCAAGGAGACATTTGAATCCTTAAGGGCAGACATTACAGCAGCAGTGAGGGAGGCAGTTAGAGATGCACTAGAGGACATACGAGAGGCAACTGCCAGACATGCAAGCAGGCTGGACCACCTTGAACAGAGGGTGTCTGACCTGGAGGACAGGTTAAATACAAAGGAACAGGAGCTAGAAGAGGTGCATAAAAGAAATATATGGATGGCTGATAAGCTGGAGGATCTAGAGAACAGATCCAGAAGAAGCAACCTGCGCCTTACTGGGTTGCCTGAGTCTGTCTCATTCCAGCAATTGGACACCATATTTGAGAAGGACATACCTGCAGCCTTGGGCATAGAGGGTATGTGCAAAGTAGAAAGAGCACACAGGTTGGGGCCCCCGAGAGGAACTGCCCAAGGGAATTCTGCCAGCGAGAGGGGCCCCAATGCCAAGCATCCAGAGGTTCGAGACAGGCAATAGCCAAATATCTCGATTTCAAGGACAAGGATAGACTTTTGCGAGCCTTCAGGGCCAGGAGGCGCCTACTGGAAATAATGGGCCACAAAGTGGTTTTGCACGAGGACTTTTCAGCTTTGGTGGCAAGACAACGGAGAGCCTTTAGTGATGTCTGTGCCATGTTATATCAAAGAGGTGTCCAGTTCCAGCTCCAATATCCAGCTGTGCTTAGGACAAGAGGAGAAGACGGTACTTTTCAAAGATGGTGGAATCCGGACGAGGCGATGAGGGTGTTCATGAGGTCACCTCGTTACTCGCCGTCCAGTCGGAGGGACGGGGGAGGCTCTCCGAGAGGAAGGTCACTGGACTTGACTGAAGCGCCTGCTTGATGGCGAGGAGATGGTTCACTTTGCTTCTTGGCAGCGGCTGCGCACAGCCGTTAAATGTGGAGAGAGACTTAACCACCTCTTTGATTATTGTGTTGACTTTTAGATAGGGGCTTCGTCGTTTACCGGGGGGATGATACTTAGTATGTATACAGGGATTTGGCTGGTGGGTGGTGGAGATATCCGCGTTGGAAAAAAAGGAAGTAGCGAGATGATTTGGTACTTAGTTGGAAAGGGGGGGAGGTGGGTAGGATGGGTTAGGGGCGTTGGGAGTGGCTTGATAGTTCAATTAACGGTGGAGATGTTGGGTCGGGGAGGATCTTGCTTCTGTGGTCAGATAGGGTGGTCGCTGATTGATGAGTTAGTGATTCTGAAATATCAAATCTGCTATTCAACTTGCCTTGACAATGTCCTGTGTCTAATATGGGTCACGTTGCCTTCGGAGTGTTTGACGCGTCATGGGAACCTTTTCTTTTTAGATAATGGTTAAAATTATTTCATGGAAAATTAAGGGACTAAAGTCCCCGGAGAAACGGATGATGGTGCTTCGACACCTCCGGAGGCTACGGGCTGACGTAGCACTCTTACAAGAAACACACTTACCTCAGCATGATGTATTTAGAATTAATAGATTATGGGTAGGGGAGGTCTATGGGTCTGGGGCAATAGGGCGACAGGCAGGAGTTCTCATCCTGGTGAGCAAAGGCTTTCCTCACAAACTGATACATTGCCATCATGATGACGAGGGAAGGCATGTGCAGGTGGTTCTTGAAACTCCAAGTGGAACTTTGAATATACACAATATATATGCGCCAAATACTGACATAAATATCTTTTTTAGTAAAATAGGTGAGGAGCTGATGGGGACTGGTCTGAATGCCCTTGTCGTGGGAGGGGATATGAATGAGGTTCTCGAGGTGACAGAAGATAGATCGGAATCGAGAGATGGCGTAGGGG
>JARQOC010000002.1:372465576-372493100 GCA_033576535.1 Allobates femoralis
CGGGACGCAGTTTGCAGCATTTTTTTGTGCGTTTGGGGATCTTGGAAGATCAGCAAGTGTCCCCAAGCGTACAAAAAATGCATTGCCGTCAATGGGTCCGCAGTGTTCAGCGCTTGACAGCGCGGGAGAACGCTGCGGACCCATTGAAAAATCTCCCGGTGGCCGCCGGTGATGTCACAAGAGCTCACCGACGGCCACCGGGAGATCAGCTGACCCTCTGCTGTCCTCCTTCTCCCCGCCGCCTGTAATCTCCTAGCGATGTCGGCGGGAAGAACAGCTGATGTGACAGCTGTTTGAATCTTCCCGCGCCGACATCTCCTCACAGTGTCGGCGCGGGAAGATTCAAACAGCTCTCAGATCAGCTGTTCTCCCCGCCGACAGTCCCGGAGCTTACCGGCAGCCGGGGGGCGGAGATCTCCGGCGCTGATCTCCGCCCCCGGCCCGCCCCCGGACAGCGCCGATTGGCTGCCGGGCTCCATAGTGATGTGTCCGCAGGCGGACATTATCCGCTGCGGACACATCATTTGGACCCTGCTTCTGACAGCGTTTGTGTCTGCATGCCATCAGCATGCAGACACAAACGCTAATGTGAAGCCAGCCTTAGTACTGCTTTTCCCCAAAACACCAGTGGTGCACATAGTGAATATCGGAGTTCTACCTTTCCAACCCGGGGAACGTCAAGTCTTCATCACTCAAACATTAACAGTAACAGTGTATCTGGTAACAGCAATTTTGTAGAATCATTTCACTTTTTTTAGACCATCCTTTTCATCGCCAGAAGAGGGAACAAGTCTGAGACATAGTGAACACCTAGAGAGGATGGTACAGGAGTATCTACAGCTAAATATCGATGCCATGACTATGGAACTGGTCCCTTGTGCACTTTGTGCTTCAAAACTAGAAAAATGGGCTGAGCTCGGCACTCATGCCTTGGAGATTTTGTCATGCTCCGCAGCCAACATTCTCTCTGATATTGTCTTCAGAGCTGCTGGTAGTGTGCTGATGGATAAGTGAACGTGGCTGTCCAGTGACAGTGTAGACAGACTAACGTTTATCAAGATGAACAAGTCATGAATGCATAAGGGCTTTTCCACCCTAGTGTCAGCCTGGGGAGAGTAAGCGCTTGCGTACTTTTCAATGTGCTGCATTACACTCCCCATTTCAATATTTCAACTCTGGGGCAATTGATGCCACTTAAATGGTGGCTGTGCCTAATTTTTTTGAAAAATGGAGACTGTTGTTGGGGTCTCCTTGCTGTTTGTTGCTTAACTCGAGTAGGGCTCTCTGAGCTCAATACCTATCCCTGACGCTCCTACCCTTGTTTTTGAATATTTAACCTTTTTGTCCATCGAACCAGTGATTAACAAATTTGCTGTATTCACATCCACCAAATTTGGGTGCTTACTACATCTCCCTTAATGTTTGTGTAAACTGGTTTTGGACATCAAACCAGGTTTTGGCAAATGTGTTGTATACACATGAACAGTTTTTGGGGTCTTAAAAGCATTGTTTGGTCAATCTCCCCTGTCCACTAGGCCTATACAGACCACTGAGCTACCCAACTAGTTTTTCCAGTAATGCTTCACAAAACCTACAGTTGTCCCTCCTGTGTGTGAAAGGGCATAACACTGATGGGAGCGTTTGCATGAGCTTTGTGATTATCTGACCTACTAAGCCTAAACAGGTCACTCATAAAATTTTGGGAAGCAAGTTGTGTAACAGTCCGCGCTGCTGAGTCCACAGGAAACACAAGGAATGCAAGATATGTCTTGTAGCAGTATAATTCTTTATTTCCTACGCGTTTCGGTGCAGTTCCATGCATTTCTAAATAGGGGGCATGAATTCAAACTAGTTCAACCCTGATGTACATCATCTATTGGTAATCATTGAAATTGTAAAAAAATTCTTTTGCTGTGTTGTTTTGATAACCATTGATTTTTTGCCTTTGTTATGGTTTTTGATGATTTTGTTAGTACCGGTGTACTCTGGTCACCCATTGTCCATATATGTGTAATTTGTGGTATTGGTGCATTACCCCATTTTTCCATACTGAGAATTGATGCAGGGCGACAGCCTCACTTTGTTGGTGTTGACACCTTTTAAATGCTTTTAAATGTATTGTCTGTTCCTGTATGTATATACTTTTTGATAATAAAAATTGGATTACTCTTTTGAGTGTGGTTGATTTTCTCCCCGATCCTGGTCACACATACATGCTGTCTGTCCTTCCCCCTTTTTTTGATGTATAAAAAGTATCATGTGATCAAAATACTCATTTGTCTAATAATTCTGCACACAGTGTAAGTGCTTAGCATAGATCATGGGATAATGTGATCCAAAATGTTATGTAAGATGTTCTCAATAAAAACCTCAACTCAATCAAGAATAAAAACCATTCCCGACTCAGGTCCATCATTTGTCAGTGGAAATATAGGGAGTTTCTACGTCACTAGTAGTGATGGGCGAATCCTAAATTACTCGGAATCGCTTGACTCTAGCGAGTCCGAGCCCAGGACTCGCTACTCGTTGCGAGTCTAGCGAATGCAATATTAATGAATGGGGAAGCGAGTAATAGCGAGTAGTGTGCGATTTACAAATCACAGAAGTGTCTCGGAAGCTTCAGCCTGAGGCAATCCTAGTTTTGTCAGAGACTCTGACAAAACTAGGATTGCCATTGATTTGCATTGGACTCGTTTACTGTGCAAGTAATCGCTGGGAAACTTGCACAGATAAGAGTCCAGCTGTCTCCTCTGTGCTGGCTGCCGCAGCTCCAGGGTTCTAGAGCCCGCCTGCTGCCTGATGTAGCAGAGCTAAGATTGTTCTCAGTCTGCTCATTCCCTGTGCATAGACATCTATATCTATGCACAGGGGATGTAGCAGAGAGGACATCGCGTTTTGGACTGCGTCGGACGGAAGAGGATTTTTTTAATTAAAGATGGAGTCCCTAATGGCTTTTTTTTTTATTTCTAATAAAAAATTTTCTCTGTGTTGTGTTTTTTTTAAAACAATTTAATAGAAATTCATGGCGGTCATGTCTAATATTGGCGTGACCGCCATAAATTTCGGGCTTAGGGCCAGCTGATAATACAAAGCTGGCCCTAACCTCTTTATTACCCAACGTGCCACCGCCACCAGGGCCGCTGGAAGAGCGGGGTTCAGCGCCAGAGGATGGCGCTTCAATGAACGCGCCATCTTCTGGGGCGGCTGCGAGCTGCAATTTGCAGCGGGGGGTGCCCAGAAAGCTTGGGCATCCCTGCGCTGCGGATTCCAGCCCCCAGCTGCTTAGCTGTACCTGGCTAGACATAGAAATTGCGCGGAGCCCCACGCATTTTTTTTTATTATTTCATGAAATTCATGAAATAATAAAAAAAAAGGGCTCCCCTATATTCTTGTGTCTGGCCAGGTACAAATAGGCACCTGGGGGTTGGGGGTAGCCCGTCGCTGCCTGCTGGATCCGGCTGGTTCCAGAAATACGGCGAAGCCCACGTGAAATTTTTTTCTGACAAATCCATAAAACAATGTAAATAAAAGGGACTGCATCTTTATTAACCCCTGGACCATGGGTGAGGGGTTAATAAAGATGCAGTCCCTTTTTTAGGATTGTTTTATTGATTTTCAGAAAAAAGATTACATGGGCTTCGCCGTATTTCTGGAACCAGCCGTTATACAAGCTGGTATTAAGCCCGAGATTCTTAATGTCAGACCAGGTTTGACCCGGCCACTAAGAATCTCCAATAAAGGGTTAAAAAAAAAACACAACACAGAGAAATTTTTTTATTAGAAATAAAATAAAAAAGCCATTAGGGACTCCATCTTTAATTAAAAAATCCTCTTCCGTCTGACGTAGTCCAAAACGCGATGTCCTCTCTGCTACATCCCCTGTGCATAGATATAGATGTCTATGCACAGGGAATGAGCAGACTGATAACAATCTCAGCTCTGCTACATCATCTCTGTGCACAGGGAGAGCAGGCGGGCTCTAGGACCCTGGAGCTGCGGCAGCCTGCACACAGAGCAGACAGCCAACTCAGCTCGCAAAGTAACAGCAGTTACTTTGCGAGTTTCCCTGCTATCACTGGCACAGTAGCGAGTCCAATGCAAGAATCTCTGACAAAACTAAGATTGCCATTGATTTGCATTGGACTTTTTACTGTGCGAGTAAACGCTGGGAAACTCGCAGAGTACCGAGTCCTGCGAGTCCCTTACTACTCGCCGAGTAACGAGTCCTAGCGAGTAGATTCGCCCATCCCTAGTCACTAGTAAGACAAAAGTTCTGGAAAAGCACTATGGCTCCCTCAAAATAAATTTGGCAAAATCTGTACAAATCTAAATCCAAATGTTCCCCTCCTTCTGAGCCCCACAGTGTGCCTAAGGGTGCAGGTAAACGGTCGTATGACTTGAGCAAGTGCAATGCAAGTAAACCCGCTTTGCACTCGGACCATTATCAGGAAATGTTACTGGTCATATTAGTGCGTTTATACTGCACTTAACTCGCATTGCAAGAGAGATACGAGTTCAATCGCAGCATGCTGCGATTGAACTCGATTTTCTAGCACGAGTGCCCATTGGAAGTATACGGTTGCGAGAAAATTTCGCACTCATATAGCACACTATGCGATAGTCGCATCCGTGTGCGATCTTTCAATGTCTTCAAACACTGCTGCTGCCAAAGCAGCGGTGTTTGAAATTTCCGGGTTGCTGGCACAGTATCCAATCAGCTTTCACCGCTGTGACAGCAGCGGTGAAAGCTGATTGGTTAAATCAGCCAGTAAATTCTTTCCATGGTGCTGAAGATAAAACTTCAGCACTATGGAAAGCACAGACTGTCAGACACCAGTGGTGTTTGAAATTGATGGTAAATGCTTTCCATGGTGCTGAAGTGTTATCGGCTAGAGAAATTCAGCCGCTAACAATTCAGCACCATGGAAAGCATTTACTGGGAAATTCAAACACTGCTGTGTTCCTGTGCACTCTGCTAAAGTGCAGTTTCTGGGGCTTCCTGTGTGGCTGCACCCATTGTAAACATCGAGTTACCATGGAGCAGCATTTGCAGGCAGCCCCCGACGTTAACGTTGCCCGTTACTGCAGGCTGGGCTCTGCAGTAACAGCATCCGTTTAACACGGGGCACCTGCTAAGTGTGGCCCTAGCGTCTGTCACTGTAACATGACACCTGCAAACCATTCCAGCAAAGTCTACAATATGACACTCCTTCACCTATGAACTTTTTACTGTGCCTAAAAATAATTTAGAACCTGAGTACTGAGTATTGCAGTCCTCGGGGAAAGTTGCATAACAAATTGCACCATTTGTTTTCTCCTATTACCCATTTTGAAAATTAAACTTAAATTAATCCTTCCGCTCCCAGCCATGCCGTGCACTCAAACAGTAGTTTTCCACTATGAATGGGGTATCAGCATAATCAGGATGAATTGCACAACAAATTGTGCAGTCCATTTTCTCCTTTTATCCATATGAAAAGCAAACATATGGAGCTAGATCAACATATTTGTGGCAAAAATGTTTTATTTACATATCCATGGCTCCATGTTATACAATTCTGTGAAGCACCTGCAAGTTCAAGGTGCCCACCATACATCTAGATAAATTCTTCTAAGGGTACCTTTACACGCCGCAACTGGGGTGTGAAAACTGAGAGGCAATCCAGAGCCCCGTCACCGCCGCCATGAAATTGCTACTAAATTGCGGCGTGTATTTGGGGAACCCGGTGGTGGTTTTGAAAGTTGTGCCCGGTTGCGATTTCAGAGCACTGCTCCAAAACCAGATGCAACTATGAAGGGGAAATTCCCTGCTTTTGGCGTGTGAAGGGGCGATAGGGATGGAATCA
Organism: Allobates femoralis; assembly: GCA_033576535.1. Taxonomy (NCBI): domain Eukaryota; kingdom Metazoa; phylum Chordata; class Amphibia; order Anura; family Aromobatidae; genus Allobates; species Allobates femoralis. The sequence goes on from JARQOC010000002.1 coordinate 372,471,423, forward strand.
GCGTCACCTACTGATTTCCCAGAGGCATGCCACAGCGTGCTGGACACCGCGCCCCGTCAGCGATGATTGGTGGTGGCTACTGTGTTTCCATTGGCTGTCCCTTCACAGGGCGCCATATTTGAACAGCTGTCCATTCACACTACACAATTGCAACGGCGTCATGTATTAGCTAGCCTTCCAGCGCAGGCTGGCCAATCATGACGCTATTGTGTTGTCTAATCATCGTGTTTGGGGCACGGAATACACAAGTCTGTCCCGCCTATGTTCTTGCGGCACTGAACATGTACACCCACATTCCTATGGGAGTCAACCGGATGTTTCCCACTGTTGGTGTGGGAACTTCCGGGGCGACATATCGCCTTAGGTTGAGGGCGAAATTGCGGCGTGTAAAAGCGCCTTTGGCGTTCGGAGACAAGCATGCAAAATGTGCATGCGCACGTTAGGTTGCCTCCGATCGCCGCCAAAAGTTCCGGCGTGTACATGTACCCTAAGGGTGTAGTTTCCAAAATGGGGACACTGGTGGGTGGTTTCCACTATGTAGACACATTAGGGACTCTGCAAATGTGACATGTCTATCTCTTCTCTTTTACAGTTTAAGCGTCAAATGGTGCTCCTTCCCTTCTGGCACTGTCATCAAATTCCAGTGTCAATTTTCTCATGCTGCCTATCATTGTGAAAATAAAAAAATTGGGGCTACAGCAACATTTATATTGGAAAAGTAAAATGTTCCTTTTTTCAATCAACTTTGCTTTAATTCCTCTGAAGAACCTAAAGGGTACCTTTATACGCTGCGGGAAACATTTTTGACGGCGATATGTCGCACTGGAATTATCGCCGTCAAATTGCCTCCCAATTGCGGCGTGAAATTGGGGAATTTAGCGGCGATATGTCGCCTCGTCACGGTCACCTGATTTCGGAGCACTGCACTGAAATCAGGCGACCGGAGCGAGGCAACATATCACAGCTAAATTCCCCAATTACACACCACAATTCGGAGGGAATTTGACGGCGATAATTCCAGGGCGACATATCACCGTCAAAAATGTCTTCCGCGGTTGCGGCGTATAAAGGTACCCAAAGAGTTAATAAACTTCTTGAAAGTGGTTTCAGCAGTTTGAGGGGGAGCAGTTTTTAGATTGGTGTCACTTTTGGGTATTTTAAGTCACATAGGCCCCTCAAAGTTACTTGAGGTTCATAAAAATATTGGTTTTGTAAATTTTGTTGAAAAAATGAGAAATTGCTGATAAATGTTTAACCCTTGTAACTCAATAACAAAAAAGAAAAGTGTCACCCTCGGGCGATTTTCCATTTTCCAGTTTCCCTTTTTTCCTCCCCTTCTTCCAAGAGCCATAACTTTTTTATTTTTCCATCCATATAGACATATGAGAGCTTGTTTTTGCAAGACAAGTTGTATTTTTGAATGAAATAGTTTATTTTACCATATAGTGTAAAGGAAAATGGGAAAAAAAATCCAAGTGTGGCCATAATGGCCACTTTACACGTCCCGATATCGTCGTCCAACTTCGATAAAAAGTCACGTGGTTTGTGCGTTGGCTACGATATCGTTTGTGCGTTGTGTGGTGTAAATGTGCAATGCGACGCAAGAACGATGCAAAAACGATATCGTTTTGGTCATTCCTGGGTCGCTCGTACAAGGGGGGGTAGACATCGCAGTTGTGTTGCCTGCCGATATCGCCCTGTGTAACATCTCCTATGCGATCTTGGATTACTGCCAAAAATGTGCGCGCTCCCGTGACGTTGTATACAATATCGAAACGATGTTGGGACGTGTAAAGTGGCCATTACAGGATTCATTTTTTTTGCTCATTCTCTTTAATGATTTCAGGAAAAACATGAAGCAACAAGATTCTACCTGAAAAAATTAAAGTGAATGGGCAAAATACTGTAAAGGCCACGTTACACACACAGATATATTGGTCACAGATCTCTGGTTGCAGTGAAATCATGGACACATTGTTCCATTGTACACAGCCACAAAATGGAACAATGTGTCCATGATTTCACTGCAACCAGAGATCTGTGACCAATATCTGAACAGATATCTGTGTATGTAACGTGGCCTTAAGAATCGGGTTTTTTCCCGATCTTCCAAATCAGGAAAAAAACGCAAGTGTGAAAAGCCCCTTAGTGGTGTGAAAAAATTAAATAGTTTTTTTTAGGCTTTAGCTGACTTTTCTAATGATACCATCTTTGGGTGGATGCGCTGTTTTGATTGCCATTATTTAATTTTATTGCAATGTTGCAGTGACAAAAAAAATGCAATTTTGTTGTTTGGACTTTTTTTCAGTTGCGTAGATTACAGATCGGATTAATTGATTTTATATTTTGATAGACGATACTCGACGATAGCAAATATTTTTTTTTAAATAGTTTTATTGTCAATGGGCAAAAGGGAACTGATGTGAACTTTTCAGTTTTTTTTTTCCATATTTTATTCTATACTTTTTTTCTTTATTCTACACTGCCCCCTAGGGGGCCTCAGCAATGCACACTCCAATCGCTTTTCCTGTGCACAGATGAACTGCTTCACGTCTGTGTACAGGAGAAATCATCACTTTCTGTGGATGCCGACGCTCACCAGGCATCCACAGGAAGTGATTCCAGACAACATTCGGGGTCATCACAGGAACCCGTATTGTCAAGGTAATATATTGAGGTCCCATGATCGCATCACGGGACCCCTGATGCCAGTGGAGAACGTCGTAATCCCTGTCGTGGTGCTTTATCACGTTGTCAGTGATTGACAGTGTGATTCAAATGGTTAACAACTCTGATTGGATCACTGATCCGATTGGTGCTGTTAGCTTCACATGTCAGCTCATCAGATCAGATCAGCTGATATTAACAGGGAATGATGCGAGCTCAGCGCGTGAACTCTCATCAGAGGGAAGGACTCGACCAAGGATGCCTATATATGTATGTCCTTGGTCGTAAAGGGGTTAAAAAATGATGCTGATGTAAAGTATGCATGTGTTAAATATTATTTATTAACTATTTTGTGTATTATAACTAATGGCCACTTTACACGCGGCTACATTTCTAGCTTATCCACAGGTAACTTACTGGTTGCAGTGAAATCATGGAGACATGGTTCTATCTTGTTGCTGTGTACAAATGGAATAATGTCTCCATGATTTCACTGCAGCCAGTAAGTTACCTGTGGATAAGATAGAAATGTAGCCGCGTGTAAAGTGGCCATATCAGGTTTAAAAATTCAAAGTTCAAAAATTGCAAAAATATTGTTGAAATTTTTATAACATTTTGTATTTTTTCGTAAATAAATGCATACAATATCTACCAAAATGTATTAATATGAACGCAGATGAAAAGTGCATGTTTAGTATCTCAACTCTCCCTTTTCCTCTATAATTAGATTGATATGATCATTTTTTAAAAGTGCTTGAAATTTCGAAAGCATTTAAAGGGAACCTGTCAGGTGGTTTATGCCCCTCCAGCTATCACTGTCTGCACCTGTAGCTTTATAGTACTATTCTAATCATCCCTGTCTGAGCTCAGAGTGTAATGGTAAAGGTGAAAGAAAAGCATTTATACACTTACTTTTCCTTATGTAAATGAGACAGTCAGTCCCCAGCTTGGAGGATGGAGATAGTTTGGTAGGTTTATAGTTAACATTTCAACCTTATGTTAGAACACAAGATGGTGGCCTGATTCTAACGCATTGGGTATTCTAGAATATGTATGTAGTTTATTTATGAAGATTTAAGAATAATGCAATGAATACACAGGATTTTCCGGGTAAAATATATACATTACACTATGTAACAAATTTTTATTAATTTTTTGTTCCTGAGTACAAAGTGTGTTTTGCTAACCCGTTATGCCTAAAACAAATAGAAAATAGTTGTTGTTCCACAAAAACTTTGCTTCTGTGATCAATACAATGACATTGTCTCAGTATTGAATACGAATCGCGAATTTTCACGAAAACAGACAAATTTCAAAATTTCATTGTCCTGATCACAGAAGCAAAGTTTTTGTGGAACAACAACTATTTTCTATTTGTTTTAGGCATAACGGGTTAGGAAAACACACTTTGTACCCAGGAACAGAAAATTAATAAAAATTTGTTACATAGTGTAATTTCCTTTTTTGACGCAATAAATATGAAATTTTTCGGGGATGTGGTCATAAAATCAAAGGTTGTGCTGAATGTAGTTGTTTTTCCATAGTCTTTACACATAAGCAGTTGAAATATTACACGTGGAAGCAAGGAACAAAAATTGTGTTACATTGTGTTATCATTAAATGTATCAGTGACGTGGTTTTGTTCAATATATCTGCACTTGTGTCACCTCACCAGTGATCAGAAAGGTACCATCAAACTTGGCGACGCTCCAGTGATCCCTACCAGGCCGCATTGTTGTAGGGATCGCTGGAGTGTCGCCAAGTGTGATGTTACCCCCATTCTGACAGGATCAGCGATCTCACAGTGATCTCACAGTGGGGGCCTGGTCGCTACTGCGTGGCACACTGAGCAAGATCACTAGCACCAGTCGGGGTAATTCCGCTAGCGCCGGTCATCTCCCAGCTGCGTTGCCGCTGATCTCCGTACGGCAGGAGATGGCCCACGGCTACCGTTAGGAGATCAGCGGCTAGCAGTGGCATGAGTGGTTCAATTCGCGGCCAGACTGTACCCGTCGCTAATTGGTTGCGGCCAGACGGGCGCGATCAATCAGCGACGCAGGATTTCTGTTACAGACAGACAAAATTACACGATTATATAGTAGATTTTGGGAGACCTGATGTGATGTCATAACCATGTGACTATAATAGGCGGAGCTAAGTCCCTATAACATAATATGAATTTGCTCACTTAGCTTCACCTACTATGGTCACATGATTGTTACATCACACAGGTCCTTTAGCCATGCAAGGTAATAGTGAGTTAACTATTATCCTGCCAGACAGTCTCCCTCCTCCAAGGTTGGGACTGAAATGTAAGTGTATAAATGCTTTTCTTTCACCTTTCACATTACACTCTGAACTCAGACAGGGATGATTAGACTGGTATTATAAAGCTACAGACAGTGATAGCTGGAGGGGCATAAACCACCTGACAGGTTCCCTGTTAGAAAACTGATGTACAACAAATAGCACTCAATTAGGGACATGTCAGAAACTCAATAAATTAAAGCATTTCCAGGTAAATTAAATGTTACAACAACGAGAATGACATATTTTGCAGAAACACAAGCTTCAAGCAGCTCAAAACCTTTATACTTGTCTGCAACAAGTTTCTGAGCAGGAAAACCACAATTTCAACCGCACAACCCGATTGTCTGCTTGCACCTGTATTCCCTGCCACTACAGCAGTATCTGCTTATTTCCCTTGTGCAGATGCTCACACTCGCTACTGACAAAACTTGCCGTACATTTATCAAAATTCACAGGAGCAAACCGGATTTTGCACTTAGGTTTAATAACTTAAAGTTGTCTTTATATCCTTCACGCAGATAGACAAGGGTCAGTTTTACAAATTATCTATTTTAAGATCAGACCGTGGGAAAGTGTTTCAGACATGCATCTTATGTTAACTAGTTCTGCATTCTGTTGTCAGCGGCTGAATCAGAGTTATGTTATTAGTCAGATGTTTAAGACACCACAATGACTATTCTTCAGTTTTCAGTGATATTTACTACAGCCGAGAATTTCCAGACATCATTGTCACCTAGTCCTGGTGTATTTTGGTTTCACATGCAATGGTAGATTGATGATCATAATTCCCAGTTCATAAATATAAATTGAAGGGAAGTAATTTTTCTCTGTATTATCAAATATAGTGTTTAGTAGGTGTCAGAATTTTTTTTACAAATGATAAAAGTATAAATTAGGAATCAAAGAGAAAAATAAAAAGTGCGAAATATGAATGCAGTCGCGCTTTTTTTAGCAAAACGTGAATAAAATGCCACTGCACAAATACGCAGCAAACACGCCACGTGAACCCGTCCTAAATATTTTCTTTATTTCACCTAGTAAAAGGAAGAATTTTGTGTTGCTTTTGCCTACATCTCTGTTTTTGTGACTTGCTGGATCTAGTTTGGTCTTTACATTTTTGTCATAGATGGCAGGATCTAGTGTTTGTTAAGGACGGAGGTGTGGAAAGAAATTACATCTCCACACCAGCAGTTCCCCTATTGGACGCAGGTTCCCCGGAATCCTCGACAACTTAAGGAGGGTATAGGCCAGTAGGAGCCCTACTCCAGAACCTACCTAAGTACAATAGGCGTAGCATGATGTTGCAAGGCATGGCTGAGAGGGTGCGGAGTAGGGATGAGCGAGTCTACTCGCTAGGACTCGTTACTCGGCGATTCTTAAGGGACTCGCTGGACTCGGGAATCGGCGAGTCTTTTAGCGAATACTCGCTCAGTAACGAGTCCAATGCAAGTGAATGGCAATCTTAGTTTTGTCATAGTTTACTTTCTCTCACTCGCTAGACTCGCTAGACTCGCTCTATCACATCGCTATATAGCTTGAATCTCCCCAAACAGCAGCGAGTCTGAGCGAGTCTACGAGTCCGAATCCTAGCGAGTCTGCGATTCCGAGTCCTGTATTCTCTATTCGGGACTCGCGAATCCAGAATCTTTTATGTTACTAGTCAGCATTGCGTGTTAGGTCAGAAAACTTGTGAAGATAGCCAATCATAGTCAGTAATGGCATAGCAGCTTTGGTTGTGTCAGGACTATGATTGGCTGCTGTCCATCGTGATGTATGACAGGCAAGGCAGTATATAAGGCTTGCCCCCGCCATTTTGGGCACATTGCTGAGAAGAGCTGACCTAGTGCAGGGAGACTTGGAGCAGATCTAGGGACAGTTAGGCAGTGTAGGACTCACATATAACCCAAAAGTTCTTTTCAGAACTAACAGGACGGAGTGTAGGAGTCAAGATTCCTCACACATAACCCAAAAGTTCTTTTCAGAACTACCAGGACGGAGGATTGCTGTACAGGACTGTAAGGAAGGGAGATAGGAGCAGCCTTACAGTGAATCCAGCACCATCCTCAGAGCTTAGTTCACCCAGCTTTCCCGCAGAGCTGTAATCCTAAGCTTTTTCTTATTTTTGGCACTAGTCTACCAAATAATTTTGGTGCCATTTTTCCACAAAAAATTTCCTGTGCCAGTGCGTAGCTGTACGGTGTCCTGCCTGCAGCTCGCACGGTACTTGTAAACTTGCACGCAGCCAGCACCGCAGCCTAAGTGTGCCTGGTTCTGCGTACTAAACAATTTTTTCCTGTGCCAGTGCGTTGCTGTACGGTGTCCTGCCTGCAGCTCGCACGGTACTTGTAAACTTGCACGCAGCCAGCACCGCAGCCTAAGTGTGCCTGGTTCTGCGTACTAAACAATTTTTTCCTGTGCCAGTGCGTAGCTGTACGGTGTCCTGCCTGCAGCTCGCACGGTACTTGTAAACTTGCACGCAGCCAGCACCGCAGCCTAAGTGTGCCTGGTTGTGCGTACTAAACAATTTTTTCCTGTGCCAGTGCGTAGCTGTACGTTGTCCTGCCTGCAGCTCGCACGGTACTTGTAAACTTGCACGCAGCCAGCACCGCAGCCTAAGTGTGCCTGGTTGTGCGTACTAAACAATTTTTTCCTGTGCCAGTGCGTTGCTGTACGGTGTCCTGCCTGCAGCTCGCACGGTACTTGTAAACTTGCACGCAGCCAGCACCGCAGGCTAAGTGTGCCTGGTTCTGCGTACTAAACAATTTTTTCCTGTGCCAGTGCGTTGCTGTACGGTGTCCTGCCTGCAGCTCGCACGGTACTTGTAAACTTGCACGCAGCCAGCACCGCAGCCTAAGTGTGCCTGGTTCTGCGTACTAAACAATTTTTTCCTGTGCCAGTGCGTAGCTGTACGGTGTCCTGCCTGCAGCTCGCACGGTACTTGTAAACTTGCACGCAGCCAGCACCGCAGCCTAAGTGTGCCTGGTTCTGCGTACTAAACAATTTTTTCCTGTGCCAGTGCGTTGCTGTACGGTGTCCTGCCTGCAGCTCGCACGGTACTTGTAAACTTGCACGCAGCCAGCACCGCAGCCTAAGTGTGCCTGGTTCTGCGTACTAAACAATTTTTTCCTGTGCCAGTGCGTAGCTGTACGGTGTCCTGCCTGCAGCTCGCACGGTACTTGTAAACTTGCACGCAGCCAGCACCGCAGCCTAAGTGTGCCTGGTTGTGCGTACTAAACAATTTTTTCCTGTGCCAGTGCGTAGCTGTACGTTGTCCTGCCTGCAGCTCGCACGGTACTTGTAAACTTGCACGCAGCCAGCACCGCAGCCTAAGTGTGCCTGGTTGTGCGTACTAAACAATTTTTTCCTGTGCCAGTGCGTTGCTGTACGGTGTCCTGCCTGCAGCTCGCACGGTACTTGTAAACTTGCACGCAGCCAGCACCGCAGCCTAAGTGTGCCTGGTTGTGCGTACTAAACAATTTTTTCCTGTGCCAGTGCGTAGCTGTACGGTGTCCTGCCTGCAGCTCGCACGGTACTTGTAAACTTGCACGCAGCCAGCACCGCAGCCTAAGTGTGCCTGGTTGTGCGTACTAAACAATTTTTTCCTGTGACAGTGCGTTGCTGTACGGTGTCCTGCCTGCAGCTCGCACGTTACCTTCCATCTGTCTTAATATATCTTAGCCTCTAGTGTGTACCTTTCACGAAATAGTACCTGCTACTTGTTTTACAAGCCCCCAGAAAGCCACCAGAAATTATAAAATGTCACACAAAAAACCAAATCCCAAAAAAAGTCTTGCTAAGGGACAGGGAAGAGGTACAGGCATTGGTAGTCGTGGCCAACTATCCACCAGTTCGGGCAGACAGACGAGGATTGATCGATCGTTCCTCCTGTCTAACTTTCCCCGTCAGGAAAGTAAACGAGTATTGAGGCCGGAAGACGAACAGCATCTAACGTCTTGGCTGGCAGACAAGACCTCAACAACAGGTTCTTGCAGCACTCAAGGTTCCTTGAGCACTGTGTCTACTGTTGGTACATACCATGCTGGGTCATCTAATCCACAACCTCTTCACAGTTCCTCAGACCAACAGCAGCCCCATGAAAATGTTGACACAGACATGGGTCACTCAGATGACTTATTTGGTACATATAATCCTTTACATGAATCCGGTTTGCCAGACTCCGTAGTAGATGAGATACTTGACGAAGAATTGTCCAATCATGGACAAGTTTTAGAGACACCCCGGCCACATGAACGTGTCTTTCAGCAAAGTCTTAGACCGTCTCAGGAGTTGGAGGATGATGATGATGAGACAGTGACACACTTGTCATCTGGGGAGCAAAATCTATCTTGTTATCGGGAAGATTTAGAAGAGGAAGGGGTTGATGATGAGACAACTGATCCCACGTGGAATGTTGCGATGCAGAGCCAGCAGAGCAGCACGGAGGAAGAAAGTGTGTATGTCCCACCAACAAAGGCACCAAGGCCTACTCCTCCCACCAGAACTGAAAGAGTCACCACTGTTGCCCAAAATGTGTCCACTGTGGCTCAAAATTTGTCAACTGTTGGACAAAATGTTTCAAATGTGGGCCTCAGTAATCCCTCAGGGAGTACAGTCAAGCCTAGAGGTCGGTCAGCCACTGTGTGGAAATTTTTTAAAGATGGGCCTTCTCAAGAAAATGTGGTCATCTGTACCATCTGCCATGCAAGGCTAAGCAGAGGCCACGGGAAAGGAAACCAGAGCACCAGCAGTATGCGGAAGCACATGGCTGGTCAGCACCCTATTCAGTGGTCAAAAGTGCAGCCTTCCACAACAGTGTCATCTGACCCAAAGACTGCGACGGTAACTCAGATACGTCCGTCACAATCAAGTGTTGCTGAAGCTGGTCCAGCTGATATGTACTCATCACAAGCAGCGGTTGCAGAGAGACTGAACACGAGTGCAGACAGTTCTCGGTCATCAACATCCTTACAGTTATCAGTGACACAGCTGTACGAAAGGAAGCAGAAATACCACTCTTCCCACCCATTAGCCAAAAAAATAAATGCCCAGATAGCTAAGTTGTTAGCAGTCGAGATGTTGCCGTTTAGGCTTGTGGGTACAGACTCTTTCCGTGAGCTTTTGGCTGTGGCAGTACCACGCTACTCGGTTCCAAGCCGCCACTACTTTTCACGTTGTGCCGTCCCCGCGTTACATGAGCATGTCATTAACAACCTCAAGCGTGCCCTCACCAACGCTGTAACCGGGAAAGTACACCTTACTACGGACACGTGGACAAGCAGTTCAGGACAGGGCCGGTACATCTCGCTCACCGCGCATTGGATCAACGTTGTGGAGAGTGTGCCAAACGATGTTAGTGTAACATCAAACATCCTACCCACGCCACGGATAGCTGGCACAACCTCATTCAGGGTCTCTGCATCATCCTATATGTCCACTACCCCATCTTCCGCTTCCTCGACCAATCCTCAATTGCCCTCAACATCACGGCCAAGTTGGGAGGTTTGCTGCAGTGCTTCAGCAAGACGCCAACAGGCTCTGCTGAAGCTGATCTGTTTAGGTCACACACCGCACACTGCAGTAGAGCTGTTGAAAGGTCTGAAGGAACAGACAGATGAGTGGCTATCCCCACTCCAACTCCAGACCGGTCTCGTGGTGAGCGACAATGGTCGTAACCTAGTGGCTGCACTAAAGCTCGGAAACCTTGTGCACGTGCCTTGCATGGCTCACGTGCTGAATCTAGTAGTGCAGAAATTCCTGCGTACATACCCAGAGCTATGTGACCTACTGGAGAAGGTGCGTCGAGTTTGTGCACATTTTCGTCATTCGTCAACAGCGGTTGGAAAACTTTCATTGCTTCAAAAGCAATTGAATTTGCCCAACCACAGACTCATTTGTGACATGCCGACACGATGGAACTCGACATTCCATATGTTATCGAGGATCAATGAGCAGCAGAGGGCAATATCCGAGTATCAGTTGCAACATCCCCGTCAGACCGGCAGTCAGCCACGACATATTAGTACAATGGAGTGGGTGTGGATCGCTGACACATCTGAGGTTCTTGATAATTTTGACTACTGCACAAAACTGGTGAGCGGTGATCAGTCCATCATCAGTGTCACTATACCCATGCTGTGTCTGCTGAAAGAATCCCTCATTAATCAGAAAAATGAAGCATTGAGAGCCCAGCAGATGGCTATGGAGCCAGATTTAAACAGCGCAGTACCTAGCCAGCAGAGCCAGTATGACCAGGCAACTATGGCTCCTGAGGAGGAACAGGAGCAAGACGATGAAGAGGATTTATTTTTTGTTGGTGCCGATGTCAACCCAGATGGTACTCACAACCCCAGCTTTGTGTCTGTCCACCATGGGTGGCCTGGAGAGGAGGAGGCGGAGACAGACTTTGCGGATACAATGGGTATTGAACATCGTTCTGAGGACACTGAAGACATGACTCTATGCAGCTTAGGACACATGGCTCACTTCATGTTGACTTGTCTGCTAGAAGACCCACGAGTGGTTAACATATTGCACAACGACCTCTACTGGTTGGCCACCTTTCTGGACCCACGTTATAAAGATAAATTCACCTCGCTGCTGTTTCAGTCACCACGTGGCTTGACAATTGACTATTTCAAGAGGGTTCTTGTGGATAATATGCTTCGAATATCACCGTCAGACAACACTCTGCCCATGGTTAGCAACTCTGTGCAACAGCAGCCTTTGGTCGGGGCACAATCATCCACGCTGTCCAGAAGAGATGCTGGAAAGATGTCCGCAAAGTGGGCTATGTTCAATAAGCCATCGAACCTGCAGCGCCATGTTGCTCCAGTAACCATCTCTCGGAGACAGAAACTTACCAACATGGTACAAGAATACTTAAGTGACAGTACCTGCTTCCTGACTGATGCCGCAGTCCCGTTTAATTACTGGGTCTCCAAGCTCCACACTTGGACAGAGCTCTCGTTGTATGCCTTGGAGGTGCTGGCATGCCCTGCAGCTAGTGTGACATCAGAGCGGGTTTTCAGTGCCGCTGGGGGTATCATAACTGATACCAGGACACGTCTTACTCCAGAGAATGCAGACAGGCTTACTCTAATAAAGTTTAATAGGAACTGGATTTCACAAGACTTCTTGAGCCCTGAAGACGACAGTACTCAGAGCTGAAGTGCCACGTTCAACATCAATATGATATAATTAATCATTGTATTATATTGTGTCTTTTTGGTACAAGCAGTATGTACAAGACCAGTAACGATTTGCGTAACCATGTTCCTGCAACCTGGTAATGAGGCTGCTTCATCTTAAACCAACACTACACCTTAACTTCGGTTTCATTAACCATCACAACACCTTTTCACAAGTAATCAACCTTTATTTTCTGTTAGCAAACATTTAAAAGCCCCTTGGGCTAATTTTTTGAGCCACCCTGGCTAAGAAGCTGATCATGGCCCTTAGGCCTGCATTTATAACCAAAATGCAAAACAGCCCCTTGGGCTAATTTTTGGAGACACCCAGCCTAAGAGGCTTATCATGGCCCTTAGGCCTGCATTTACACTCAAATTGCCAAACAGCCCCTTGGGCAAATTTTTGGAGCCACCATGGCTAACAAGCTGATCATGGCCCTTAGGCCTGCATTTATACCCAAAATGCAAAACAGCCCCTTGGGCTAATTTTTGGAGCCACCATGGCTAACAAGCTGCTCATGGCCCTTAGGCCTGCATTTATACCCAAAATGCAAAACAGCCCCTTGGGCTAATTTTTGGAAACACCCAGCCTAAGAGGCTTATCATGGCCCTTAGGCCTGCACTTATACCCAAATTGCCAAACAGCCCCTTGGGCAAATTTTTAGAGCCACCATGGCTAACAAGCTGATCATGGCCCTTAGGCCTGCATTTATACCGAAAATGCAAAACAGCCCCTTGGGCTAATTTTTTGAGCCACCCAGGCTAACAAGCTTATCATGGTTTGGGAGACACCCTGGCTAACAAGCTTTGTATGGCCCTTAGACCTACATTTATACCAAAAATTGGAAACAGCCCCTTGGGCTAATTTGTCGAGCCACACAGGCTAACAAGCTTATCATGCTTTGGGAGACAACCTGGCTAACAAGCTTTTTATGGCCCTTAGGCCTACATTTATAACAAAAATGCAAAACAGCCCCTTGGGCTAATTTTTGGAGCCACCATGGCTAACAAGCTGCTCATGGCCCTTAGGCCTGCATTTATACCGAAAATGCAAAACAGCCCCTTGGGCTAATTTTTTGAGCCACCCAGGCTAACAAGCTTATCATGGTTTGGGAGACACCCTGGCTAACAAGCTTTGTATGGCCCTTAGACCTACATTTATACCAAAAATTGGAAACAGCCCCTTGGGCTAATTTGTCGAGCCACACAGGCTAACAAGCTTATCATGCTTTGGGAGACAACCTGGCTAACAAGCTTTTTATGGCCCTTAGGCCTACATTTATAACAAAAATGCAAAACAGCCCCTTGGGCTAATTTTTGGAGCCACCATGGCTAACAAGCTGCTCATGGCCCTTAGGCCTGCATTTATACCGAAAATGCAAAACAGCCCCTTGGGCTAATTTTTCGAGCCACACAGGCTAACAAGCTTATCATGCTTTGGGAGACAACCTGGCTAACAAGCTTTTTATGGCCCTTAGGCCTACATTTATAACAAAAATGGGAAACAGCCCCTTGGGCTAATTTTTTGAGCCACCCAGGCTAACAAGCTTATCATGCTTTGGGAGACAACCTGGCTAACAAGCTTTTTATGGCCCTTAGGCCTACATTTATAACAAAAATGGGAAACAGCCCCTTGAGCTAATTTTTTTAGTCAACAAGCCTATGCTTGCATCGTCGGCGTTGCTTGTACTATCATCCTGCTGTAGCCTGGTGAAGGGTCCCACTGTACGCTCTGTAGAAAACGCGTAGACGCGATGTGTAGCAGGTAGATGTCCCAGCCTCTCACATGTGTGTTCCTAGTCTTGTTGCCATAGCGAGGCATTAAGTAACCCCCCAAACACAGGCACTGTTTATTTGTCAGCAACATTTGTATGTGGAGTCATGATTTTACACTTAGTAACCAAGGTGACTTCATGCTCCATGCGGCCCGTACAGTACTTGCTAATGATGCTCTCTCTCCCCTGTCCCCCACGTCAAATGTCTCGGGGTAATCCTTGACTCCTCCCTCTCCTTCAAGGCCCACCTCGAGTTCCTAACCAAGTCACTGTGACTCCAACTCAAAAATATTTCAAGATTTTGCTCGTTACTCAACCCTCACACTGCTAAAACACTCATTAATGCCCTCATCATCTCCCGCCTTGACTACTGGAACCTCCTTCGCACAGGCCTCCCTGCCAACTCTCTTTCACCTCTCCAATCTATACTAAACTCTGCTGCCCGACTAATCCATCTGTCCTCACGCTACTCCCCTGTCTACCCCCTCTGCCAAGCCCTTCACTGGGTCCCCGCCCCACAGAGAGCTCACTTTAAAACACTGACCATGACATTCAAAGCCTTACACAACCTATCCCCACCATACATCTCCGACATGATCTCCCGATACCATCTCTCACGCAACCTGCGTTCATCCCAAGAACTTCTCCTACACTCCCCCCTCATCTCCTCTTCCCACAACCGCATACAGGATTTCTCCCGGGCATCCGCCATGCTCTGGAACTCGATGCCCCACCTCATCAGTCACTCGCCTACCCTGGGAACCTTCAAGAAACACCTAAAGACTCACTCTTCCGAGAGGCCTAAAACCTGCCATGACACCCCGCTACACGCCCCACGACCGACACCTTCCCCACCCTATTGTATCCCCACCCACCCCTCGTAGAATGTGAGCCCATGCGTACAGTGTCCTCTCCTCTTGTACCTGTATGACCTTATTGTCTATGTTTATTGTACTTGTCCTTGTGTACGTTATCCTCATGTAAAGCGCCATGGAACCTATCGGTGCTATATAAATAAATAATAATTATAATAATGATGATGACTTTAAGCCCACCACAAAACAACCTACACATCCATTCCCTGAAAAAAGACAGACACAAAGCAGTTTTTGTAAACTGGGTATTATTCCGCCATAATGGCAAAGATGTCAGAATTTTTTTTTTTTTTTTTTTGGTTATAACTTAGTAAAAACAAATAATAAGATAACAAAGAAATTGTGCAATGCACAGGAACAAAAAATAAACAAAAAAAAAAAGGGGTCTACAGCTGGTGGTAGGTTGCCGCATCCTCCGGGCTTGCCTGTAACGTGGCACCATCACCCTGGTCGTTGAGGAGGTCCAGGGCCCCATGCAGTACCTCACCCAGTGGTTGGAAGCCTGTAGGCTGGGGCATCTGGGCCGGTTGGCCTTGGCTTGGTAGGCCCCTCATTGTTGGACACCACCTCTGGGTCGCCACATACCTGTCCCGGGGTGTGGCCCTCTCCAGGATGTTTGATCTGCTGAGCCTCCACTCCTCCAAAAAAGCAAACACCTGCCCAGGGTTGTTTGGGGGCCTACACGCATCGAGGACAATGTGTATTGCTGACCATGCCCGCAGTCGTCTCTCGAATGGAATGTCATCCAAGAACGGTATGAGACTGCGGGCAAAGTCAGCACTACACTGTC
Source organism: Allobates femoralis (assembly GCA_033576535.1). NCBI lineage: Eukaryota > Metazoa > Chordata > Amphibia > Anura > Aromobatidae > Allobates > Allobates femoralis. Next base: position 372,487,027 of record JARQOC010000002.1, read on the forward strand.
CTCTGCGGTCTTGTGGTGCCCCCGGGATCAGAGCAGGGCTGCTGGGGTTCCAGTGACTCCCCACACTGCTGCTGGCAGTCGGCACTGGAGGGCGCTGGTGTGGCCCTTCATCCTCCTCTTCTTGTATCTGCGGCCCCAAAGGTGGTGGTGGTGGTGGTGGTGGTGGTGGCGGTGGTGGTGGTGGTGGTGGTGGTGGCGGTGGTGGTGGCGGAGGTGGTGGTGCTACTCCCTCCTCCTCATCTGGTGGGGGTTGAGGGGCCTCCCTCCCCTCCTCAGGCAGCTCTGCTGGCGGGTGACGACGCCGCCTCCGATAGTGAGCAGCTCTGTGGGTAAATATAAAAAACATTTGGTGAATGGGTTGCGTTTGGAAACAAAACCATAGGCCAAACATAACATGTGCACGCTTTTTTGACTCAGTGTATCTGTGTATTCTGTGTCTTTTCATTGTTGCCCTTAAGATGGAATTGCAGCAAATAAATTAATGACATTTTTGGCTCATGCCTCAAACTATATTCTATGTGTGGGTAGTGTTGCTCCACGATTTTTTGCCATTACATTACAAATTTTAAAATTTGTCCGCACTATTACACTGTGCCCTGCCTTAGGCAGGACAGCTATTTAGTCACTTGAAGACATATTAGTGGCCACAACTATTGTTTAGACTTTTTGTGGAAACTTTATGTGGACAAAGCTATAGCCTGACACTGTGAGGCTAACACATTATTCAGGGTTGTTTGCCATCAGATGGACACAAAAACACACAGTGTGGACGGCCTTGGTCTCAATGCACATAACCCAGATCTATAGGGCAGGTGAGCAAGACAGGAAATGGAGTCATGCAGCATAGGTGACACATGAGCATTTGGCGTTAGTGGCCTACACTTCTTTTTGCTGCCATGTATGCTAATCAGGAATATCTTGGTAAATAAAACACACCAAACAGATGGCTTGGGATTTGAAACGACTGTAATGGACATAGAGTATGGGGTTGTTTTTGAGCAGCAGGTCACACATCGTTGGTGCCAAACAAGGTGGTATGCACAGATGGACAGTTTTACAATTATTCCAACGGGGCCGAACAAAAAACCGGGAGCAGCAAGGACAAACCTCGGGTTTCCTAAAGGACGTTGGACATAAAAGCCTGTTGCACTTAAAATATGGCCCTCTTTAGTTTGATTTTATACAGCATTAATACACTATGTTTTCCGGAGGATTCGTAATGTGGCCATGAGTTAACGACAAAAAAACTAAAATTGACATGTGGGCCCTAATATCTACACCATCACCTTGCAGCCCCAAATAAACCCATGGGAAAACTGAACCACACATATTTGTAGTGATACAGGGTGTGTTCTGAAATGTGTGTGAATGTGTCAACAATCTGGGATGGTGTACAAACAGTTTAGTGCAAAAGGGGTATATCCTTGCAACGTTATTTAGCCGAAAAAAACACCCACAACTAAATGTGTAGGGATGTATGTGGCCCTTATGCAAGTCGAGGCCATTAGGAACTGATACAAATGAGGCTTATGACAGGCAAACCAGACAAGGCCACACACCTTAGAGGCCATTGCAGGGAAGAACATGGCTTTGTTCCACAAACATGCCAACAATAACAGCTAATTGTGAGGTCACGGAACATTGTGTCTGCCCACCCTGCTTATTTGTCCCAACGTCACAATGTGACTATAAATGTGTATGTCCTGGATCATTGCCAAAGGTAATAGAAATCTGTTGCACCATGGCAGAAACAAACCCAGTGTGGGTATGTAAACCAGCACACTCATTATAGAGCTTCATACGTACACTGTGTGCCCTCGTGGACAAGGTCCTCTCTTCTTGTACCTGTACGACCTGATTGTCTTACTTTACTGTTTTTTGTAGTTAACCATTATCCTCATGTAAAGTGCCATGGAACCTAATGGCGCTATATAAATAAATAATAATAATAGTAGACAACAGTGCTGCAGACACATACCTTGGCATACGGGCCACCGGTCCAAGGAAGGACAGCCGGTCATAGTGTTTGTAGATCAGCTCATTTGCTACTCCCGGGTCCCCCTCTGCGATCTTGCGATGCTGTTTCTTATGCTGATCGCGGCAGCTCTTCCAGCGTTTTTGAAGATGGTCAACTGTGAAATTATTTCAAACCGGGTTTAGACATGTGTAATATTTGAAACACCAAAGGTTTGTGTACAAATCAACAATAACATTTTATTCATGTTGTGTGTGTAATGTGTATACAAGGCACAGTGACACGACAGTGTCGAACATCATCAACAGCATTACGGACATTGAGCTCATGTGGACACTATCACAAATGAGGCAGGACACATGTCGACGCATCGAGAAGGTAATAGTGCGGGCACCAGACTCTGCTCATTAGTGGTATTAATATACACCCAACCCCCTGGCCGTAAGAGCCAGGAGCACCAGCCCTTAAACTAAGTGTACTGTTGTGACCCCATCCAAATATAGGCAACTATGCGACGGCGCATGATAACACATTGAGGGTCCTGTATACCCTGCTATGGGGGGCCTGTATACCCACGAGGACCCTGTATACCCACTGCTGGGGGCCCTGTATACCCACTGCTGGGGGGCTGTAGACCCACTGAGGGCCCTGTATACAGGGACTGACTGGCACCCTACAGTTTGGGTGCCAGCCCTCCCTCACCGGTCCGACACAGGTGAGGACGGGGGTGGGGGGGAAGTGATGACTGGCGGCCGCCTCACAGTCACCGCAGCTCCCGCAATCTCCTAGGGCTCGCTCCCATCCGCAGCCGCGCGCTGATGACGTCATCGCGCGGCCAGGAGCTTGCGGTTCCGCCTGCTGCTTCGGGGTCATGCGCTGCTTCATGCTCCTGCAGCCGCATAACCCGTGCGGGCGGAAGCCCTTTTCATGGTCCAGGCGGCCCAAAATAGGGGAAAATACGCCGGCCTGGGAGGCAATTGCCCCCCAGGCACCTGGGCCAGTCCGCCCCTGCCTGTATACCATAATATGGGGGCATGTATACCCATCTGGGGGCCTGTATACTCTGCAGGGGGAGCTGTATACTCTACTGGGGGGCTGTCTACCAGTGATAGCCGCTGTATACCAGGATGGCGGTCAATATGTTTTCACAGTTTTTGGGGGCAAAAATAGGGGGTCGGTTTATACACAGGTCGGCTTATACACGAGTATATATACAGTAAATCCAATATATAACGGGTGAACTCATTTAACTTACTCATATTGCTCTGCTCATCATGGCCACTCAGATGGAACGCAGGGAACATCACTTGGGCGATCTCTCTCCAGGCAGTAGTCCTCATGATGTTATCACCATAGTCAGGGTCTGTTGGGAGCCATAGCAGTGGCCGAGCCTCCACCAGAGGAATCAAAAGAAGCGTGTTGACAGTGACACGGCCGGCCATGATCTCTCTGGGGAATGGATTGCTCTGTGTGTGCGCCTGTCAGAGCGAGTCGTTTCCTCTTTGTGTGTGCACAGGAGAATCGCTTCCCCCTAGCATCATCGGCTCCAAATAAGAGAAAAACCAGCGAGTTTGGACTCGCTCACTTTCAGAGACTCGTCAGCGATTTGTAAATCGCTTTATTCGCTATTACTCGATTCCCTATTCATTAACATTGGACTCGCTGGACTCGCAACGAGTCCCGAGTCCTTGACTCGGACTCGTTGGGGTCTAGCGAGTCCGAGTAATTTAGGACTCGCTCATCCCTAGTGCGGAGTATCATGCGGGTTTATAATTTGCTCTTGAATTATAGGCGCAGCTAGCCTTGAATGCATTTGAAGGGGAAGCTAGGCGGATGGTTTTGGTGTATCCAGAAATAGAAGGGAACACTCTAGAGGAAATTTTAGAAATGTTAGAGGGGAATCAAGGAGTCCACGCTCGAGTGACTTTTTTCTTTAACTGTCTGCAGAAGGAGTGTGAGTCCCTGGTGCAGTATTCTAACACCCACCAAGAGACGCTGAATGACCCAGTGGCCACGTGGGTATTTTAGGAGTTAGACGGTTTGCTCTGAGACCAGTTCATAGTAGAGTTGTTAAACAGACTCCTGTTGGAGATTGCCTGACTTGCACCGGAACTGTCTTTCTGGCAGATATCCCGTCTGCAGTAGAAAGGGGGGAGTCCATCCCAGTGGTGAAGGGGACGGTGGTAGGGGCTTGGGAGACAGTATCAGAAGAAAAGACTTACACAAATTGTGCAAGTCATGCGTGCTGAGTTAAGAGAGCTGAAGCTGGAATTATCTAATATCAAAACTGGTATGATGTCCACTTCTATGGTGGAGGCACCCATCACATTTTCTGGGCCAGAGAGTTTACAGTCTGTCTGATTGCGCACCAGGAATGACAGGAGCCCATCCTTCAGAGGGAGAGTTACTTGTTGGAAGTGTGGATGTGCTGATACTGCCAATGCCTCACAGGGCTAGAGCCTCTTCCACCAGCATTAAACAGTCAGCTGCTGCCGGACGAGAACAACCAGCAGTGTCCCACCCTCATAAAGCCCTTAACGGAAGGAACTTGACTTGAACGTGTGCAGCCCTGTACTAGAAGTAGGGTTTGAGGGACAAAAGATGAGGTGCTTAGTCAACACGAGATCAGAGTGCACTATTATACTTTTAGAGGTGTTTGAGAGGTACTTCAGCAGACAGTGGTCCCAGAAGATGGACGAGTGATACACCTTACCAACTTTAACAATGGCCAACTGATGATGAAGATGATTGTGTGCATGCATATGAAACTGTTTGGACAGGAGCTAGGCCAAAGGGGAGTCATGTTGGTGGATCACCCCTCTAGAAGAGGGATGGAGGTGATGCTTGGAATGAACATACTGAAAGGCTTAATTCACCAGATGCATGCCAGCAAAGAACTCTGATACTGGACCCATGCCACTAGTCACTGACCCATGCAGACAATGTTACACCATCTGGTGCTAGGCTGCAGTCTTCTGAAGAGTGTGGTTCAAGGGGGCCAGGTGGGTCTGGTCAAGGTGCCATTGTGTACCCTTGCAAGAACAACTCCTGATGTTTCCGGAGGGGGCAGGACTGAGGCTGAATGGTATGGAGGTACTACTTGAACCTGCTCCGGAGAGGTTGGTGAACAACACAAAACAACAGAAGGGGAGACACTGGGGGGAACACATATAGCAGATAGCCCTGCTCATAGGGAAGGAGGAAGAGGTGACTTCCTGCATTCACCTGAGGCTGTGTCATGATCTCCCTATGAAAACCAAACAGGAGTGGTGTCTCCGGTCCGCGCTGCTGTCCGAAATTATACGAAAGAAAGTTTCTTTTGCATTATTTCGGGCAGCAACACAGACCGGAGACACCATACCTGCTTGGTTTTCTGGATCTTCTTCCCATGGTGCACGTGGCAGTGTGGGTCCTGCGGCAGCTGTAACTCAGGCATACAAGCTGGTTGAGCAAGCTACCTGTGAGGCCACCTTTTACTTGTCATAAGTGATACGGCAGAATCTGTGCCTCTTTGTCTCCTTTGTTTAATTTTAAATGATCTCCCTATGGTCCCTATACGAGTTCTTTCAACTCGTCAATGAGCAGCATACCTAGGCCTCATTTGGTCCTGATGTTAACCCTCAATAGGGAATGGCTGGCGGGAGCACTAGTCCAAACTACTGGAATGAACAAGACAATAGGAAAGACAGAGACAGACAGGGAACATAGGCAACTTCATGCCTCCTGCCATGCTCCTTGACAGCAGATGGCTAAGCAGTAGACAGCTCTACAGAGAGCTTCCTTCTCCCTAGGAAGCTTGGCCAGGAATGGACTCAATCACCAGCAAAGCATGCTGGAACCAAGTGACCACATTAAGGGGATTGGAGTAATCATAAATTATCCATATGTGGTAAGGAAACTAAGGAGTCTGCTAGCAGTAGAAAACTGACATTAACTCCTGACCTGCCAATGGAAAGAAATACATTTAAAATGGAGTCTCAATAAAGGAATAAGACAGAGGTCCCAAACCAGTCACATGTCTCCTAGGTAAGGGAGACCATTGTGACAGTTGCTACAGGGTTTAATTGAGTACCTGGGTCATGTAGCCACCTCAGAAGGA
>JARQOC010000002.1:372493200-372518789 GCA_033576535.1 Allobates femoralis
GATGGACGTGTGGAACAAGGCCATTTGGGGGCGGGGCATAGACACATGGCCGCAGGAGCCCATCTGTGAGACGCTCCGATCCCTCCCTGCAGCCAGATCGGCCCCGCTGGCCCACCATCACCCAATCCTCTACATCGGATGACCTGGGGAACCCGCTCCATCCATGGGGAGTGACTCCATCATAGCTGCTATCCCATCATCTCCAAAGGTCACAGACTGCAGCGGCGGCCATTATTAGCCGCATACCATAGGTGGCGTCGCGATAACCACCCTGAAAATCAATTATTCCATAATCCCTTTCCCATTTTTATTGACTGCTCCAGGGCCAAGGACCGGGTCATTTCACCGTAACATCCAGATTTCCCACACGACATCGCTAGAGAGGTAGAGGCCCGGCTCCGAGTACCCCACGGCCCCCACAGGTCGAGCCAAATGGCTTTAGCCGCTATCTTCACTGTTAAGTCTTTCACTGGCACTACTACCAAAAAAATGAGAATTGTGATCTACAATGATGAGGGCGTAGATGTAGCTTAACTGGCTCGCGGTCAACTTCACATGGTCAACGGCTACAAGTTCAAGTGGCTGCCTGGTGACAATAGGCTGTAGAGGGGCTCTCTGGCTGTCACGATCCTTCCTCCGCAGGTTGCACAGGCTGCAGTCTCTGCACCAGTACTCAATGGCCTTCCGCATGCAATCCAATAGAATTTTTCACGCAAAAGGACCTCCAGCTTCTTCCACCCAAAGTGCCCTGCCCCATCGTGGTACGCCTCCAGGACTATCTGGATATCTCTCTTCGGGACCACTATTTGCCACACCAATTCATGGGTTCATGCGTTGATGTGCCGCCTATAGAGCTTACCCGTATAGATGAATAACTTGCTCTTCTCTTTCCACAGCTGTTGCACCTCTGATGGGGCATCTAGACCAAAGCATGCATTGGCTTGCTTCTGCAACTCTTTGACTAGGCAGATGGCTGGGTCACTGTTTTGCGTCTCTGCCCAGCATGGTGGGGTAATGTATTGAACGTGGCTACTTGTGTGAAAGGCTGCTTGTTTCTCACCTCATGGGCATACTGGGACACACTGCTGCGGTTAAAAGCCTGTAGCTCTATCTCTTCCAGCTCCTCCGGGTCTTCTCCCGCGTTTGGCAGGTGGGGCATCCTTGACAGCGCATCAGCATTGGCGTTCTTATGCCCTGCTCGGTACTTGATGGTGAAGTTGTAATTGGACAGCTGGGCCATCCATCACTGTTCCAGTGCTCCTAACTACGCGGTTTCTAGATGGGTCAACAGATTATTGTCCGTGTAGATGGTAAACTTCGTGGAAACCAGGTAGAGCTTAAAGCTTTCAGTTACAGCCAAAACTATGGCGAGGAACTCTAGCTTGAAGGAGCTGTCGGGGATCCTTTCTGTAGGACAGAGCTTCCTGCTGGCATAGACAATCACTCTCTCTTTGCCTCTCTGCACCTGGGATAACACGGGTCCCAATCCCATGTTGCTGGCATCTGTGTAGAGCACAAACGGCTGGCCATAGTCAGGGTAGGCTAGGATCTCATCCCCCATCAGGGCCCACTTCAACTGCGTAAATGAGTCTTCTACTCTACTATCCCATTCAAACGGAGGGCTCGGGTTCTTGGCATTCTTGGACTGGCCCACCAGGAGGTATTGCAAAGGTGCTGGTATCTTTGTGAAGCCCTTGATAAACCTCCAGTAGTAGCCTACCAGTCCAGGAACTGTTGTACTTCTTTGATGGTCAAGGGCCTCGGCCAGTCCATGATTACAGTGACTTTATCAGGGTCTGGTGCCACACACCTTCAGCGCTGACCATGTGTCCTAGGTATTGTACCTTGGGCTTCAATAAGTGGCATTTGGACCGCTTCACTTTCATGCCAAACTTTGACAATACCTCAGCCAGGTGCTTCAAGTGGTCTTCATATGTCTTCAAGTAGACTATGACATCATCTAGGTACAGTAACACGGTTTTAAAGTTTCTATGCCCCAGGCAACACTCCATCAACCTCTGAAACGTTTCCGGTACATTGCAGAGTCCACATGGCATGCAGTTAAACTCACAGAGGCCCATCGGTGTCGTGAATGTGGTCTTCTCTCTGTCTGCCTTTGCCACGGATACCTGCCAATACCCACTGGTGAGATCAAAGGTGGAAAAATAGTTAGCAGTTCTCAGTGCAGCTAATGACTTTTCAATTCTGGGTAACAGGTAAGCATCCTTATGTGTAATGCAGTTTATCTGCCTGTAGTCAACACACATTCTCATTGTACCATCTTTCTTCTTTACCAGGTCTAGTGGAGCTGCCCAGGGGCTACAACTATCTCTGATCACCCCAGCCTCCTTCATTTCCCATATCAGCTCTTTGGCACATTGATAGTGAGTAAATGTGATGATGAATCCAGCACCGGACACTTTTCCAATTTTTCAAGTTTATTATTGATTAAAGTGAAGTCATAAATCAAGCGACCTGGGGAGTAAACTTGAAAAATTGGAAAAGTGTCCGGTGCTGGATTCATCATCACATTTACTCATCTTGAACGTACGGGACGTTTTTTCCTGGCACCAACCGGTCTGTGGAATTTGGTGAGCACTAAAACTCCAATCCCCCCTCCCCCATTCTCACATTGATAGTGAGCTGGTGGTATACGCTGGTACTTCTCTTTAATGGGCGGATGGTCTCCAGTGGGGACAGTGGCGAACTGGCCCAGGTGGCAGGGGGGCAAGTGCCCCCCAGGCTGGTGGTTTTGCCCTAATCTAGGGCTGCCCATTTAATTAAATGGGCTGGCCGGTCTTGCTCTGCAGACGCAGCTGCTGCAATGACACAGCGGGACTGCGGAGAGCGGCAGAGCGCGGTGAGTGTCAGACACACAATCCCCCCCTCCGCTCCTCCCCCAGCCAGATCGGATAGCACTCCCCCCCGCTCCTTACCCGGCCGGATCGGAGGATAGCACCCATTCCCCCCCCCCGCTCCTCAGGGCTGACAGGGTCTACCAGGGCCTGGTAATCTTGACCCTGAAGGCCTATTGCGGCCCTACACCAGTGGTATTGGGGGTATTGCAATGGGCACCGAGTCACTTACTCTTACACTGCAGACTTCTCCACCAGACAGCTCCACTTGCTGCCTCTGCATCATGGCCTTTATTTCTTTCTGCAGGACTCTCTGCTGACCGAGGTTGGCAGTTTTGGCAACCTGTTGTAACAAAACAATAATTTCCCCTATTCAATATACAATTCTCAATAACATTAGTGCATAGAGTAAGCATTGGGTTGCATTCTCGTCAGTCTACATCAATAATTACCATACCCTGGGTGCTTAGCTCTACACACCCCACCTTAATGGTTACTTCTTTGAACACCACCTGCGGCAGAGGTTGGCCATCTGTAGAATATATCATAAAGCTATCATCTGGGCGGCGGGTAATGTCAGAGTCAGCCCAGTACCATTTGTAAAGGATATAAGGCATCGTTGTCACTTGTGAACCAGTGTCCAGTAAAGCGTTCATGGGGATGCCATCCAGAACGACAGGCAGGATCGGCCATCCTCCCACGTACCTGTCGCACCAGTTCTGTAGGCCAGGCTGTCCCATTCCTGGGGGGTCGCTCTCAGCCCCAGGGGTTGCTCGTTTAAAGTACAAAACCTTGCAATATGGTCCGCCTCATAGCAGCGGCGGCAGATGGGTTGAACTGCAGCATCATCATGATCGTTGTCTTTTCCTCTGGTTGACAGATACCTCCTCTGGCATAGCCACGGGATGTTATCAGGGCTGGAGGCCAACAGGATCTTCTCTGATAGTTTGGACCCCTGCATAGACTGTACAGCTTTGGTTAGTTCAGCCATTCCCTGAGCCCTCTGATGCTGCTGTGCCTCCAGGTGCTTTGCTGTGGCCGGGAGACCTGGAATCTCCTGTCCACCTGTTTTGGCTGCTGGGCCTGGAATACCCTCACAACCTCGGACTCCGATGTCCTCTTCTGGCGGTTTGCACTGGGGTGAGCCCAATCACTGGCTCCACTCCCCAGCCCTGCTTCTCTCCTTCCTTAGACCCTTTCCTACGGGTCCCTCACATTTGCTGTTCCTCACTCTCGACTCTGTGGGACAAGCTTAGCACTGTCCACGGAGCTCCCCCTTCTGGTCTGGAGTCAGGAAAAGTGTTGCATGCTGTGGGCTTACCTGATGTGGATACCCATTCTTGCTTCCAAGCATGACATTCCCTTACACTTTCCCACTCATGTTTTATGCACACAGCTTTGGAAAGCACTTGTTTGGGGCTAAAGACCTTTTTAGTACAAAATGAAGGATTTGGAAATCACTGGTTAGAGGTCAACACAGCTTTTTTAGGAGGACACTGGTTGAGGCAAAAAATGCCTTTTTAGGGGATAGTGAAGGATTTTTCAGTCACTACTTGAGGCCAAACACAGCCTTTCTAGGAAAAACTAAACAATTTTGCAATCACTGGTTTGAGGCAAAAAAATGCCTTTTTAGTACAAACTGCAGGATATGTCAGTTACTAGTTAGCGACCAAACACAGCCTTTTTGGGGGAAACTGAACGTTTTTGCAATCTGTACTTTGAGGCAAAAACATGCCTTTTTACTACAAACTGAAGGATTTGACAATCACTGGTTAGAGGCCAAGAACAGCCTTTTAACGGAAAACTTAAGGATTGGCAATCTCTGGTTAGATGTCAAACTTAGCCGTTTTAAGGGAAACTGAATGATTTTGCAATCACTGGTTTGAGGTAAAATGACTTTTTAGGCTGGGGTCACATTTGCGGTAAAAAATTCAGATCCTGATCCGGTTTTGAGCTGTTAAAAAGCTCAAGGGTGTATCAATACCGAGGAACACTTAAACAATTCTACGCTTAAATTTATTTTATTAGATACAAAAATTAAAATAATATTAGACACACAACATATAGAAAAAAAATTAAAATGGTGATGAGGAAAGAAGAAAAGCAGATTCCCTATGTAACCCTTCCTTGCCAATGGGGTCGGTGCTCTAGATTATGACTGGTGCCCCCCGTTCACCGATAGCTACAGTGACGCCCTGCTCACGCGGGTAGCCACAGACTTCCCTGATGCACAGCTGGGTTTCCACAGCAGGTACCTACTACATGCAACATCTTCCACCCCGACACAGTTACGGGAGCTAGACTCACTGCCTTTAGGTGAGTTCCTCTGTAAATACTTCTGCTGGGGAGGAGTTAGTTAGAGTGTGCAGACGCTAGGAGAGCTGCAAAGACGTTCTGGTGGTCGGTGCCGCGGTTAGGCCCGAGCCAGTGACCCAGAGTGGCCCTTCTGACGTCCTGCAAGCCTGAGTGGGGACAGAAGGCAAGGAGTAGAGAGCCAAAAGGGAGTTCGGAACTAGTGGAAGTTCGCCCAGAGACGTACCGGATATCGGGGATCTGTACCTGTAGGATACTCCAGGACTCCAGAAAACCCCGTCACACCGAGGAGACTTCAGTCACCTGGTCCCCCTGCGTGCTCAGAGAGAGGGAGCCAGACACCGCAGTATACTACCGCAGTGATCAGAAAGAGGGTAAGCGCGCAGGAGGAGAGAGGGAGAGAGGACCAGAGGAGAGAAAAGGCCAGTCTGGCTGCATGCTTCATTAACCACAGAGAAACAGAGGAGGCCTTATACCCACTTGCTGTGGGGAACCACTGTGCACCTGGTCACCTGTCAGTGCCCTGGACGTCATAACATCCCATACCACCAGTAAAAGGTAAAAGAGACTTCAACAGTGTGTGTACGTCATTCCTCTCCGCTCCCGATGCCCCCTCATAGACTGCTCCATAACTCCCTGTCCCGATCTAAAGTTCCACTCCAAGCTGCCCCTTCACAATACGCTGCCCCGGAGGACCCGCTCCACCTGTAGGGAGCTTTGCAATTTCAGACGCACTACCATCTACCTCTGGCGGACTGTGGCGACGCTGGTGACCCATCACCAGGCACTACAGGTAGCGTCAAATGACAAACTCTTTTCCCCTGTATATAATCCCTTTTTGAAGTGTCACCCAGGCCACGGGCTCAGGCGCTGCCACCCGTGACATCCCAAACAACCCACCAAGCCTGATACTCGAGTACCCCAGGGCCTGGGGCTCGACATATCCCCTAATGATCACTTTCCTATACCTAGCACCAGTGCATTTATCTAGGAATTATTATGTACACCAAAGTATCAATCAAGAATATTCAGGGATAGGACAATCACAGTGGTTCGTTTCACTCAGTAATCTCCCATTTGTCCATTTTGAAGGTCTAGTGGGCCCTAATATCATGAGGATCACTCCCATCAGGGCTTGAGGAGGTGATACTGCCCGCTTCAGAACTCCAACCTATGGTAGGGGCAATTGCAGACCCCACCATATGCAATTTCATTGCCTGATCATTAGAGTTGCTTTAATTGGCTGATCAGAGTTGAACAGCCAATCATGGCGATCGTGGTTGTGGGGTTGCAACACTGCTCCCCTGCTTCAGAAAACATCAGGTTCCAGAGCTTGATCAGTGGTGCTGCGGCCATGGTGCCCCATTTGCCCCAGGACAAATTGGTTTGTACTTGCTCGGTAACAAACTTGCTTTTGGACGAACTGGTTCATCCTTGGTCATGAAGGGGTTAATATCTTTTCTCCATAGCTGTAATATCTTTGTAAAAGCTCTCACCATGCTCATAGATCACTGCTCTGCTGTTTTGTGGAAAAAATCTAGATGTGAATGTAAGAAATGAATCTTTAGGAACATGTTACGGCCAAGATCCTTATATTTTGAGAAGATTTTCCATCAACTTTTCATAGTTATCCTGTCTTGCGTTTTCCAAACAATTTAGTTACAACTAATGCAACTGCTACCCATTCAGTCTTTAACTTGCCCTGCAACAAATGGAGAAACTCCTTATTTTAAAGAAGCGTACAAATCTGAGGTCCAATAAAGACTCCTTCCTTTATCTTTGTGCGGCACCCCACTGGTCAGAGCGCCACAATAGGGGTACTGCACCCACAATAGTGTGCAGTGTTCCTGTCTCAGGGGAGAGTAAAGTTGACATGATGCTCCCATCTCAGCACTCACACACTCTAGAGCCAGGGATGATGGGGTTAAATCATTAAGACAGAGAGTTAGGGGAGGTGGGAAGTCACACAGTTGGATATAGTCCGTACTGAGGAGTGAAGCAAGGAGGGAATCAGTCAAAAGAGGGGTCTCCCAGAGAGGGCGCATTAGAGAGAAAAGGGCGGCCCAGGAAAAGAAAGAGAAAACCCCGTGCCGGATATTCCATAGTCCGGGGGAATCCTGGTCCACTAACGGAGCGCTGGCTCAGAAGAATGATACAGGCGAGTTCATCCCTGAGCCATCGACACCGGCTAGTCGAGGGTTAGTTCAGCAACACCGACATTCAGATCCAGAACGTGCAGCCCTGCCAGGATCACCCAAACTGGGTTGAGCCACTTAGGGAAAAGAAGGATACCTTATAGCACTCAATGGGCCTGGTAGACAAGCGGGCTGGGCAAGGTAGCACAAGGAAAGTAAGGAGGCGCAAGTAAAGGCAGCAGGACGTAGAATAGACAAAAGAAGGTCTACTACGGGAGCCTCAAAGAGACTTTACCCTCCTCGGTGACTACCCGGCCAGCTACCCGTTCAAAGACTGTGTAAGCTGTAACTTGAATTGCCATCTGAACCGGTTCCAGTAAAGTACCAGTACAGAGTCACAAGTCACAGAGTCACAGACACAGAGTCACAGAGTCTCCTTTCTGCACCAACTGCTGTGCAGCTGCGCTGCCTACATCCAGCACTATGACAACAGTGCTATCCTGCCCCGGGGACCCTGCTCCATCTGCGGGAATCCATACCACCCAAGCTGCAATACCATCGTCCCTGGAAGTCTGACAGCGGCGCTGGTGAACATCACCAGAATCTGCAGGTGGCGTCATGACAGACTAATATTCTTTTTATTCCCTTTCAATTATCCCCCAATTTTCAGTTCACCACCAGGGATACGGGTCCGGGCGGGCCACCAGTGACATTCCCACTCCTTAACTCCATGCCCGGGTACCGAGTACCCCAAGGGCCCCTGGGTGCATAATTTGCTTCACTCAGCCTTGAAAATTTGAAATGAAATACTTGAAAACCTTTTTATTTTTATCCATTGCCTTTAGAAAAGTTTTTCATTTGGCCCAACTTAATTTGCAATGGTAGTATCAAAATCTTATGTGGGTCAACAAATGCTGGATGCAGGATATTTTACTTCCTGGCTGATGTGAATGTTAGGCTGGAAACACACTAACCAACTCACATGCGAGTCTCTCAGACAGATGAGACTCGAATCAGTCACCCTGAATGGCCTTCCCCCTCTCTGGACGGGAGTGTCAGCTGCTTGTGTTTTTGTGCAGCATCACACCACATTCCCGTCCTGACAGGAGGGAGGCCGTTCAGGTTGATTGATTCGAGTCTCGTCTGTCCGAGAGACTCGCATGTGAGTCGGATAGTGTGTTTCCAACCATACAGAGGATATTCTCTGTTATAATAGTGATATTGTCTTGCATCTTCCTCTCACATAAAGCTGCAGTACTTTGTGGATCCACCCTAAAGACCAAGGAAAAAGGACAGCCACCTCTAAATCTTAAATCACGACAGAGGGGCCACAAATGTTAGTCATTGTTCAGGCACATCAACTGCTGTTTCATGTGGTCATAGGTATTTTTCATATGAACTGCATAACAAACTGGAATTGAAGGTAGGCCATTGCTGTTTTTCAGCAAAACGGCTTTTAGGCTTGTTTTGAATGACTCAATGAAGAGCCTCCATTCCTCTGTATTATTACTTGCATTGAACTATTGTTAATGCTATTGCATGCTGCAATATTGCCTTCCATGAAGATGTTTTAAACAAGATCTTTATCACAGCTGCGCAACAAAGAAATCCAAACATTGCCCACTAGGAAATTCCACTGCTATTGTCTGGAACCTTAGGGTATGTGCCCACATAGTGGTTTAACGTCGGTGTAGCAGCGAAACCCGCCGGCGGTTTAGCATAGGTTTTATTTAAATTTATGTAAATCCTAAGCAGCGTTAGGACTTACAAGTAACCCTATGTAATTTAGAAAACGCTGTGCACACATAGTGGGTTTATGTGAGCGGATCTGCCAGAGGTTGAGCGGTTTCCTAGCGGTTTAGGAGCATACAACATGTCAGTTCTTCTCAGCGGTTTTTGATCGTTTTCATGAACAAAATCCTCCATAGAAAACCGCCGGAAAAACGCTGTGCACACGCTGAAAAAAACGCTGTGAAACCGCTGGGAAACCGCTGGGAAACAGCTGGAGACTTCAGAGCTCAGAACTCTAGGCTCCTGCAAATTTCCACCGGTTTACTGACGGTTTGAACGTCACTAAACCACTATGTGGGCACATACCCTTAAAGTTCAGCCTTAAGGCCCTGTCTCACATAACGATATCGTTAGAGAGATCGTTGTGACTGTGACATTACAACGATCTCTCCAGCGATGTCGTTCTAAGTGACACTTTGCAGCGATCACGCCCCTGCAAAGTACTCTGGGTAATTTTTTGATCGTTGGTTTCCCGCTGGTCAGCACGCATCGCTGCGTGTGACAGCGAGAAACCAGCGATAAGTGACCTCACTGGCTGGTAACCGTGGTAAACACCGGGTATCTAGGCAGCGCGTGCTTCCTGGATACCTGGTTTTTACCATGGTTACCAGCGTCATCCCTGCTTAGCAATGCCTATAAGCAGGGAGGACGCTGGTAACTATGATAAACACCGGATATTCAGGCAGCGCATGCTGCCTGGATACTTTCTGTTTATCATAGTTACCAGCGTTCTCCCTGCTTAGCGCTGTCTGTAAGGCAGCGCTAAGCAGGGAGGACGTTGACATCGCCTTCAGTGATGTGGGAGGTGGCTCCCATGGCCCTGATCACTGGGGAGATCTGCCTGTTTGACAGCTCCCCAGTGATCTGGTAACGACGCTCCAGTGATCCCGGCAGGTCGTTATCGCTGTCGGGATTGCTGGAGTGGTTGCTATGCGTGATTGGGCCTTTACTATTGGGCAGATACATGTCTCTGACATGATCATTCAGTTTCCTTTGTGTTGTAAGGTATGGTTCAGTTGTGGTTGCTGACAGAAAGTCTGGGTTGTGAGAGAAAGATGCTTCATGACACCAAGTGCCCTCTTTTTTTCACTTGACTTGAATGAAAATGTTTCTGATGCTTTCTTCAAGCTGGTGTCATAGTGGCTCAGTGGTTAGCACTGCAGTCTTCCAACACTGGGATTCTTAGTTCAAATCCCACCAAGGATGATGTCTGCAATGAGTTTGTATGGTCTCCCCATGTTTGCATGTGTTTCTTCCCACACTACAAAGGCATATGGGTAGAGAAATTAGATTGTGGGACAGTGAGGATAATGACTGTACAGTGCTGTAGAATTAATGGTGCTATACAAGTGAATAAATATTTTTGTTATTATTCTGTACTGGGCATCTTGCAAATGAAATGTTTGGATACTGTAACTGCACTTCTTCCTTGAAACTCCTTTCCTAAAGGGGGTACCATGCAGAAAGAACACTTGGTAATGTGATCAGTTGTCTCTCTCCTGATTATTTGCAGCAAATGCTGTAAATTGCCTCTTCCCAAGCAATCACTTGGTAAGATGTGATGCACATCTATGCCATATATGTGTGTATCCCAACTATTGTCCTGATCCCTTACTCTGCATCTAAAATACAGGTTGCAGTCTTTCATTATCATAGTAGTCCCCTTTACGATGCATCAGGGACTTTTCCCCATATGTATCAAAACAAGACATATCTGAATAAAAATCAAAACATGACATTATGCTAACAAAATAAGCTAAGAAATCCTAAAACTGTGCACGGCACACGCTTCAATATCGTTAACGATATCGCTGAAACGTCACTGTTTTTTAATCTCTGAAACTATATTGTTTGTGCGTCGTTGCGTGTAACTAAATGATCTTTTCTGAAAAATTGTTTGATCGCTCATCACAGATTTGAGATCTTGACCTTAAATCTGTCGTGCGTCGTTCAATTAACCAGCGTTCAACCTGCTGCATCGTTGTGTGTGACACCACGATAATGATTTTGTGAACGACTTCACCTATTCACAATATTGAACAAGTGTCGTTCCTGGGTTGTGCGAACGATAGCTGCTTGCCGCGTCATTGGCTCCTCATTCACGATATCTAGACGTGTGACATCTCACCAACGATCTCGAAAGATTGACTGAACAACCTTGTTCACGGGAGATCGCTCGTGCGATCGTTAACGATATTGAAGCGTGTGACGTAGCCTTTACGCACAGAGCATTTAGAAAAGTAGGTAATGCAATTTTTGGGGCAGCATGGTGGCTCAAGTGGATAGCACTGCAGCCTTTGCAGCACTGGGGTCTTGAGGTCCTGGGTTCAATTCCCACTAAGGACACTAAGGACAACATCTGCAAGGAGTTTGTATGTTCTCCCCATATTTGTGTAGGTTTCCTCCATCCACTCCAGTTTTCTTCCACATTGTAAAGACATACTGATATGATGTTTAGATTGTGAGCTCCAAGAGAGACAGCATAACTAATGTATGTAAAGTGCTATGGAATTAATAGCACTATATAAATGAATAATTATTATATTTTAAATAGGATTTAGATAAGAAACAGTTTGTAATAGCCAGCTCACGCAGGTAGTAATTTCTCTTCGGTCCGGTCATTCGCCAGGCATCCGCTCGGAGTGAGGGAGGCACACCCTCCTACAGTAGCTTAGGAACAAAATATATGAAGTCCAGCGGAGGAACTCTTTTGTGCAATGTTAAAATCTTTTCATTCCATGAACATCGTTAAAACTTCTTTCCATAACCGGACCAGGTACATATAATAGCGGTGGGCACTTTACAACAATAGAGAACACAGCTATCTGGTCACAGACAATGCGTTTCAACCTTTAAGGTCTTCGTCTAGGTCTGACCTAGACCTAGATGAAGACCGAAAAGGTCGAAATGCATTGTCAGTGACCAAACATCTGTGTTCTCTATTGTTGTAAAGTGCCCACCGCTATTATATGTACCTGGTCCGGTTATGGAATGAAGTTTTAATGATGTTCATGGAATAAAAGGATTTTAACACTTGTGAGGTAGCGACTCGGGGAACTTGCTTGGCACGGGGAAATGACATCAGCGACTGCATTTTAACAGAACATAACCAGCGGATTTATTGTTTTTCTGTCATAAACCGCTTTCATCTAGGGATGGGCGAGTACCATAATATTCGGAATCGCTATACCCGCAACGAGTAGGTAGCGGTACTCGCTACTCATTGCGAGTATAGCGATTCCGAATACTTTTGCAGTGTATCAATAGATACACTGCAAAAGTCCTGTAAAATAAAGGAAAAGTGGTTAAAAAATAAAAAATCGGATACTCACCTTAACCGACGGCTGTACCGGGACAGGCCGATGCACGTCTATTCATGTAAAAAGACCTGTCACTCTCTCAGCCAATCAGATGGCTGGGAGAGATCTGGCCAATCAGATGCCGCCACGTCACAATGACGTAATCGCTAGCGGCCACCTGATTGGCCAAATGGAAAGGTCCTCGGTGTACCTGAGAGGACCTTTCCATCTGGCCAATCAGGTGGCTGCTAGCGATTACGTCATTGTGACGTGGCGGCATCTGATTGGCTGAGAGAGTGACAGGTCCTTTTACATGAATGGATGTGCATCGGCCGGTCCCGGTACAGCCGTCGGTTAAGGTAAGTATCCGATTTTTTTATTTTTTAACCACTTTTCCTTTATTTTACAGGACTTTTGCAGTGTATCTATTGATACACTGCAAAAGTATTCGGTACTTGCTACTCCCGAGTAATCCTAATTTACTCGGCGAGTAGCGAGTACACGAATACCGCTACTATTCGGCGAGTGCCGAATAGTAGCGAGTAGACTCGCCCATCCCTACTTTCATCACATAAAACATAACACTGTATTTACATTTTCATATGACATAACTTCCACATTAGTTCATCACATGACATTACATGACAGGACATTCACATGAGAATCAACAGGACCATATCATGACCTATTGTCGGTCCCAATGGCGGTTACCTCCGCCTAACACTCTGACAGGGATCATTCCCCATCCTATTGCACACGAGTCATCATACAAGGTACTTTTTCATGAACCATTATGACTCATGCATGAAACAGCATTCATGGCATTTTTACATAAACCAATATGCTACATACTCAGGGCCCACAATAGTACCAGGGACCCTGTCACTCAGTACACACGAGAACTCCACGGATCCACCGGGATCCGGGACACTTACATCTGGATCAACGGGACCATATCATGACTCAGTCAGTCCCAAAGTCGGCTGTGACCACCTGGCCTTTGAGCCGTACTCGGTCCTCATCACTCATATGACCGCCTGGCCCTTGAGCCGTCCTCGGTCCTGGACACTGGCTGGCATGCATGCATCACGTGCCACTGGCATGGAGCTGGCAGGCTCCCTTCACTTCCCCCACCGGGGACGGTTCACTTCCAGTACATCCTCACATGGCAATGGTACTGCTCTGATTCCCATCATCCTCCCTTCACTCAGACACCTGGCAGGTTTTTATCCAGGCTGCCTCACCCACAGCTGCAACACAGTGAGTCAATCAGCACATCTCACTCACACACAGACCTGAGATCTGATTAACCCTATGTGCACCATTCAGGTTTAGCCCAGCAAAGCACTCACACACAGGTTCAGCCGCTCATTAGGCTCATGAATCTGTCAGGTCTACAGCACTCACTTTCAGCTGTTAACTCCCTGTGTTCCGGGTAAGTTTAACACAGCACATCCACAGTTAAATCGGATAAATGTGAACAGAGCCATATACCGATCACCCGTGTGATACACCCGGCCATAGGTCGCATCACCACACACTGCACAGAAGGGTTCCTCTGCTGGACTTCATATGCTTTGTACATAGGATTATGTCAACAGAGCTGAGTTGGTGTTTTTAGATGATGGAATACTGAAGGCTGTATGGACTAAATAGATGATGTAATAGACTAAGTACTAAAAATACAATAATGATGAAATAATAAAGATGCAATTATTCTATAAACTAGCATGAAAGGTTTCATAAGCAATTACCGTACACCTTTCCCAGGATCTTGAACATTAGAGTCAATCAGCAAATGTAAGCATCATATTCATTTTCAGTACCACAAACTTATTCAAAGGGAACCTGTCATGTCCCTTCTGCACCTAGAACCACAACCTGTTCTGGGTTAATATCTCTAATCCCTGCCTAACATTGCCTTCATGTTGTGGCATAGATAAACAGATCTTTAGAAAAAGCATTTCTAAAGTCTGTTTATGACATAATAATTAGGGCTTTGACCAGTTGAAGGGGTGTTTATTCCCCTAACTAGTCAGCCTTCTTAGCATGTTATTTCACCCCTATGGGTGTGATAACATGCTTTACATAGCAGCATTGTCTGGATCACCATACAAAGCTACACATGCGTGCACTTTTTATCCCTCATCATTGAGCTTCTCTGATGCCAAGTGTATGCAGCCTGGCTTCAGAGAGGCTCACAGGGCATGATCGGAAATCGTCAGCACTTCCAGACATGCAGACTATGTCTCTCTGAGGCCGGGACACATATATCCGGCTTCAGAGTAATGTGCATGTCTGGAAGTGTAGATGACTTTTGATCATGCGCAGGGCGCCTCTCTGAAGCCAGGGTGCATATACTCGGCTTCAGAGAAGCTCAATGCTGAGAGGTACAAAGCTATGTGCAAAGCTGCACATACAGAGATTCAGATGACAGTGGTTATGTAAAGCATGTTATCATGCGATAACATGTTAAGTGGGACGACTAGTCTAACGCCATTTCAACTAGTCAAAACCCTAATTAGCATGTCATATACAGACTTTAGAAATACTATTTCTAAAGATCTGTTTATGTATACCAGTACATGCTGAGACTGTTGGTTAGGGATTAGAGATATACACCCAGAATTGATTGTGGTTCTAGGTGCCCAGGGGACCTGACAAGTTCCCTTTAAAGGGAACCTTAAAGGGAACCTGTCAGCTCGTTCTGCCCCCCCTATGCTACCACTACCTGTCACTGCACCTTGTGAGCTCATCCCTAACCATCCCTCTCTGACCTAAAAGTGCCCTATAAAGCTACAGAAAAATGCTTTATAAACATAAATGCTGTCTTCATCCAGAGACTTGAAAGGTGGTCTCCAGGACTCCATTTTCCCCTCCTTGCTGGCTCTCAGCACACCCCACTGGGCGTCATCATTCCTTCTGGTCATCCGCCTCTATTTGAAATTCCCGCCCCCTCTGCTACTTTGATGCCTCACCCAGGATGTCATATCCGGTCTGGTGCATTGTGGGGGCTGATCACATGTACGGGCCGGTTCCGGTGCATAGCAGTGTGCATATTGAAGCCGAGCCGTACATCTCATATCTGGCCCGGTGCTTTGTGGGGGCTTATGACGTGTACAGCTCAGCTTTAATATGCGCACTACACATGCATCAGAGCCAGGCCTTACATGTGATCAGCCCCAACAATCCACGGGACCGGATATGACGTTCCGGCCGGGCATCATAGTAGCAGAGGAGGCGGGAATTTCATATGGAGGAGAATGAGCAGAAGGAATGATGACGCCCAGCGGGGCATGCTGAGAGCCAGTGAGGGGGGAACAATGGAGCCCTGAAGACCGCCTTTCCAGGCACTGGATGGAGACTGCATGTAAGTTTATAAAGTATTTTTCTGAAGCTTTATGGGCACTTTTAGGTCAGAGAGGGATGTTTAGGGATGAGCTCACAAGTTGCATGGACAGGTAGTGGGAGCATAGGGGGGTAGAATGACTGACAGATTCCCTTTATGTTCAACTGTTTTCATCTTTGAACTGATTTCGCTGTAGAACAGTATTATCTGTGATCTCCACTAGTGGGAGCATGGGAGAAAGCAATGGTTATCAATCATGATTATGCATCAGACTCAATAAAAGGACAGTCTACAGAAAGCTATGTATGCCTCTTCATAGGAACTGGAGTTATGTATCAGAGAATCATTTTCTGATAAAAGCTGGACATTAACTCTTGCCAAACTGCTGGTGAGGCTGGCTTCACACCACGGCGCAGTTTGGTCCGAGGCTGTCAGGCATGAACCTGACAGCCCCAGACCGGATTAGCACACAGAATCGGAGGGCCAAATGTGCCCTCCGGTCCTGTGTGCAGCCGGATGGCTGTAATTGCAGCCGCAGCTGCTGATTTTTCAAGACCGCGGCTAGCAAGGAGCTAGCCGCGGTCCTGAAACAACAGCGGCGTGCAGCCACCAGTGTCCAGTTCCTGGATCCTCCTGGCCCCATAGGCTCCCATATTAGGGAGCGCCAGATTGCCCCGGATCCGGGAGGATCTGGGAGAATCTGGGTGAATCCAGGATCCGGCAAATTGGGGAGATTTTTTCTCCCCGGACTCAAAAATGTTGCAAGCAACATTTTTGTGTCCGGAGAGAATAATCCGAATTCTCCCGGATTCCACCGCAGAGATGAAACCGGATGGCAGAGAGCTGCCATCTGGCTCCATCCGGCCCCATAGGCTACAAACCGGGCCGGGGCTGTCTGGTGGTGTGAAGCCGCCCTAAGAGATTAAGAATAGTGAGATTGGAAGATATTTTTTCGTCAGGACAAGTGTAGATGTACTTGCTTTTCAGTGCTCCCCTGAAAACAAAAATCAATCTATCAATAACTTTTGTGCTTTTTTAGGTGTTACTCTTGGTATTGAGCCACAGAACAGATGATTTTTTGATGGCGAGGCTTAATAATCTCTTCTAGACATGTCAATTCTACAGAGAGTGCTGTGCAGAGCTAAAATATATATGCATATATGGATTAACAGCCCTACAGTTCTCTGATACCAACTAATGCACTTGTGTTTTTACAGCAAACTTAATTAAAACTATTAAGAGAAATCCAAAGGCTAAAAAAATCATAGACATACACTGTCTCCATTTATATAGGGACAAAGAATTACTGTCTTGTGTTAGCATTTCTAAGCTGCGATCCTGTAGGAAAAGTTCCTTATGCTCCCATTTAAACAAATAAAAAGACTATGAAAAATATTATTTGTTACTTTTTCTCCTGCTTTTAAAATGCCAGTATTTTCTTAAGTCCATTTCGTGCCTTTCAGAACATGCCCTTATTAAAAGTGAGTGTTAATTCTAAGTCCCTAAAGGATTGCTTCCTGTGTAAGATCGAAATATGGTCCCTCTCCTGTTACTGATTCGGCCCTATTTGAGCCTTATTTGTTTTCGTTACAAAAGCTTGTACTACATCCATTTCTGTTTATAAAAAAACAATGTTAAATTAGAAAGAGGTAGCTGTATATTTCATGTGTTTAGTTAGAGTGCCTAGGAGTTTCATTACCAATTCCTCTCCCATACCCATTGCTGAATAAAACGACTTCTTGTCGTTTAACATAGTTAAATTGGTCTGACAGTTTTGACATAGAAAAACAATCAGACTGATGTACATCTTAAACATTTGGAAGGGAATTACATGTTAACATACTTCTTATCGATTTTAAGATGGTAGAATCCATTTGCCAAGAATAAAAGCCTTCAGCAAAGTGGTGCCTGCCATCTTATTTTAACCAAACATGCATATAAAAAGCATTGTCCGCTGTTTTATGAATAGTTTCTTTACTGTATAATAAGGTCGTTCAACTTTTTTTATGCCTCACTGCTTGCTGTCAGTAAATGGAAACATTCTTGTTTGCACTCAGATACTGAAAATCAGCAAAGATGTAATATTTAACAGATGTAAACTTGCTACCATTGTTTCCAAATTAAGTAATTTAGAAATAACCTCTTCTTACTGATTTATGAGCAAAGTTTCTTATCTCTGATGACTCGTACTTTACATGTCCCATATGAGTGTACACTGGCATGCTCGGATAAGTAATGACACTTACTATGGATGAGCGGATTGATCCGAAGAAGGATCGAATTCAAGTTGAATTTACTGAAATTTTCATTCTCACTTGATTTTGAACATTTTGAGATTTGATTATCAGTTGTCAAAAAAAATTGCCCAGCACCATTTCCCACAGTCCTGAAGCATCATAGAGCAGGCAAACTTAATTTTGCATTGCTGTGTGGATCTCCCTATAACGCCCTTCAGCTACAACGTCTTACGTCTTATACAGTGGGGGTCAGAACCTGGGCCATCACAACACAGTGGTTCCTAATGGAGCACACTTTGTATGTCAGAGTCGTTTTCTTTCTCCAAATTCACTGGGAAAATCTCTGTCTCTTGTAGAGTGTTTAAGCTCTTATGGTTACAGGGTCTTTCACTCTCCTGTAGTAAACTTTTATGGTTAACAAGCACGTCCCTTCTATGTAAGTGTTCAGTCAAATGAGCTGATGTCAGAGCTGGCAGAGTTCAAGTTCACGCAGCCAGCGGCTGGCTGCACATTGGCCTGGGGGCAACAGCCAAGCAGTGGCCCTCTGAGTTGCCGGGGCACTCCCATATACATTCTTCTATCTCTGGCCATTGCTTAAAGCAGCAGAGGTAAAGTCTTTAAATAGAACATGGGACATACCGTCATATGTAAAAGGTTCGGGACCCTTCTTACCCCTTCTTTTTGTTTGTTTAAAATTGTTTTGTGGACAGCTATTTCAGTGTGATATATGTAATAACTGATGGACCAGTAATATTAGTTTGAAATGAGGTTTATTGTACTAACCAAAATGTGAATTGCATTATTTCAAATTTGACAGGTGCCAAGTATGGCCACCTTCTGATTTTATGATTTGATACTCCTAACTACCTTTTACTGCTTACTGAAGCCTAAATTGGTTGGTAACCTCATGAGCTTTGTACTTCATAGCGGTGTATCCAATCATGAGAAAAGCTATTTCAGGTGTTCATTGAAATTGTTCTCTAGTTGCTACTTCTGAGGAGTGGCATCATGAGCTCCTCAAAACTTCTCAAATGATCGGAAAAAGATTGTCACCATGTTGTAGGGGAGGATACAAAAAGTTGTCTCGAGATTTAACCGTTTAGTTTCCACTGTGAGGAAAGTAGGAAATGGAAGACCACCCGGGCAGTTTTGTAAAGGTCCAGAATGGCAGCCAACATAATATCGAAAGGCAGAGAGAAGAATGTTGAGAACAGTCAAGAACATCTACAGTAACACCTACAAGGCTGCGCATCATTTGTGCAGATGGTCACTGTGCATCGGTCACAATACACGCCACTGCACAGGAGAAGCTGTATGGGAGTGAGCGAAGAACGTTTCTGCATGCGCCACAAACCAAAGTCGCTGACGTATGCAAGCACATTTGGTGAGCCAAAATTCATTTTGGAAGAAGGTCCTGTGGCTGATGAAACAAAGATTGAGTTGCTTGGTCATACAACAAGGCGTTATGCATGGCGCCACAAAAACACAGCATTCCAAGAAAAACACTTGCTACCCAATGTCAAATTTGGGGGAGAGTCCATCATGCTTTGGGGCTGTGTGGCCAATGACGGCACCGGGAATCTTGTTAGAGTTGAGGGTCGCATGGATTCCACTCAGTATCAGCAGATTCTTGAGAATAATGTTCAAGAATCAGTGTCAAAGTTGAAGTTACGCCGGGGATGGATCTTTCAGCAAGACAATGATCCAAAACACCGCTCCAAAATCTACTCAGGCATTCATGCAGAGGAACAATTACAATGTTCTGGAATGGCCATCCCAGTCCCCAGACCTGAATATCATTGAACATCTGTGGGATGTTTTGAAGCGGGCTGTCCATGCTCGGTGACCATCAAACTTAACTGAACTGGAATTGTTTTGTAAAGAGGAATGGTCAAAAATACCTTCATCCAGGATCCAGGAACTCATTAACAGCTACAGAAAGCGACTAGAGGCTGTTATGTTTGCAAAAGGTGGATCTACTAAATATTAATGTCACTTTTCTGTTGAGGTGCCCATAGTTTTGCACCTGTCAATTTTTGAAATAATGCATATTTCACATTTTCAGTTAGTACAATAAACCTCATTTCAATCCTAAAATATTACTGTGTCCATCAGTTATTACATATATCACACTGAAATAGCTGTTGCAAAAAAACAATCTTAAACAAAAAAAAAGAGTAAGATTAAGAGGGGTGCCCAAACTTTTCATATGACTGTAGATACAGGAACACTATTTAATTGCAGCTATATCATTAATCTGCAGGTAAACCTAGTGAGCTGATTAACTGGAACAGTGTAGGCTACAGCGAGAAAACAAAATTTTATTCCCCCTGCTGCCACTCGCTTCTGTTATAGCTTCAAAGCAAAGATCCATTGCAGTCACTGTTCACTACAAAGTGAGACCGCTGTAATAATGTCTCCACACTATAGCAGCAACACATGGCAACCCATCAACAACCCACAGCAAGTGGAGCTGATGGGAGCTGGCGTGTGCAGGCATCAGCCATAACCCTAAATATTCCTGCCAGTGTCTGACAAGGACATTTAATTGGTTAAAACAGCAGCAATTATGGCGAGCATTCATCACATACTTATACAATCCCTTTAATGCTCCTAGCAAATAAAAATGTAGTAATCCCTAGCACTTGAGGCAGACAGTGGTTGGCCAGGCCCGCTAGTCTGCATTGTAGCACAGTGAGCTTCCCACTGTGACTTATGTTTCATGTCCATGTGACGGTTCATGCATGAAGTACTCAAACTACTGATTTTTTGGCCTCTACTCAGATTTTATTTACAAATTTTCCAGATAACATGAGTTGGGTGATCCTTTGCAATCTGAAAAAAGGCCCAGGCTAGGCAAGGCTTAGCGCCCTTGTGACCTGCAGAGCCACCATGGCTTCTGCACAGAGGCAGAGTTGTGGCTGAGGACACAGTTGTTAACATGCTTCCAGGACGACATCTCTGTCCAGAAAGCCGCAACCTAACCTCGTCACTAGCATCCTTCTCCACCTCCTCTGCTGAACTCATCAACTGACTGCCTGTGGGTTGACCACTAAGTGGGATCTCCAACCTCATCATCACCATGTGTGTTCTCACACTCGTCATCCTCAGAGCCATCCTCTTCCTGCTCTGAGTGTAAAGTCAAGTTGTCGTTCCAATCACGTATCTGAGTCTCCTCATCATCTGCCTCATTGTCTCCACCAACAGGGGTTACAGTTTGGGAATGAGGGTCTACATTATGCTCGGACGCTTCTTTATCTGGGCCTGGATCCAACTCACAAAGATTTTGGGCATCGATGCAGATCATTTTCTCGTCTTGACTCACTGAAGCTTTGGAGCATATGTATTGTCCAGGGGATTGAGCGTATAATTGAAAGGATAACCCCCCTCCTTTTAACATAATAGTGGGTTATATATTTTACATGTGTATATGGGACCTTGTATGTTATCTAACATGGGAAATTGTGGAGGTTATTTAACTTTTTATTATTATGACTAATGCCTTTTTGTACAATATACTACTGTATACCATCCCTATAACTCCCCTTACATTTCACCCTGTGTAAACAAGGTCTCCTTTCCACACTCTCAGGGGGTCCCCCTACAAAACTATATACACTAAAAAAGCCCAATTTGACCATCCTTAACCCAAGAGGGGTTTGGCTCTGCAACAAGCAAACAACTATAATATCCTCAAAGTCACACTGATTTATCCCAACTTCTGGATATTCACTAGATAAAAACTATTAGTCCATTAATTGCAATATAACTACATGTTGCTCTATGGTTCATTATGACTATTTGGTTTGATGTCTATCATTTGTCTTGACTGAAATGTAGTGCGGTATTAACTCCACAGTGACAAATTATCCTCCACAGATTTGATTTGAAAGAGGGTTGTTCTATCTGATCAGCGTCATTTGAGTTCGTAAATTGTGTTTGCCTTCTCAATACGAGCCACACTAAAAGATTATACATAACTGTTATCTAAATTTTGGTTCTTCCTGTACCACGTTACAAAAGTGTGAGGGTGTAAGCGCCATGTTACTTTGTAACCTTTGTTTTAATTGTTTTTATGTTTTTGTCCAAGCAATGCTATTTCACTAAAATGATAATAATAAAGATTGTTTTCTCACATAACAAGTGTGCACCCTTTGTACAGTGGTTCTTTTTCTCCATACAATTTACAGATTCACCACTGTGGTGCTGCACCTGCCTATTAAACTTTATTAAGTAAGTTGTTGCACCACGCTCCCCTTGGTATCACTGAAGCTTTGGAGCAGACCTCTGATTCCCAGGCTATAGTATGAGTGAACAGCTCTGCAGAGTCACCCATTTGTGTTAACCCCTAGTCAGTAGGGCGGCTGGAGACCTGTGAGCTGTGAGGAAGCACATGCGATTGGGGTGACACCTCTGAGGACTGTAAAAAATAAAATCCAATTTGCGCCATACTGTGTTAACAATAATTACCCTCGGTATACTTTTTTATTGCTCACCTTTACCAGTTGTGCCGTCCACACAACTGGATAAACTTGAGAAAGACGCACACTGCGTTGAAATGCATCGTGGTTAATGGACCCGCGTGTTGTACACATTTTCGTTAAAGCCTAAAGGTAATTTACTACTGGCCCTGGAGCTGTAATTATTCCCTAGCGCTTACCACATACTCTATCCTTTCTTCATTACCTCTGAGGACTGGAGTGTTATTAATGTTGAAGTTCAGGTGGAGGAGAGTCCACTTGATGGAGCACTTGATATCCATTGCAGCACCTTCTCTTTTTGGGCCTCATCTACAAGTTTTAGTGATGCTCTGCTGCGTAAGAAAGGGATGATAGCAGATCGTCCACGTAAAGAAGTAGACATTTTGGTTTGGCTTGAAGACAATATTTGGTCAGCAGATGTTTCTGTTACTTTACCAACTACCCCACAGACACAAAGATTTTTACCTTTACGACACGCTTATTCCCCTTTCCACCATCAGCAGACTTTTTACCACACATATTTGAGGGTAACTAATTGGCAACTCTGTTGTTGTTGGCGCAAAAAACTATGGATGTCAAACTAGCAGAGCTCAGTGGCCAAAGAGTGGTACTACCCTAAATAGATTTTGGTAAGTAGGTTTCGGCAGATGCAATATAAAATGGTTTTCTGCGCTGTGTGGCGGTAGATTTCAACAGAACACTGGAACAAAGCTACCTAGCCAAACAGTGGTACTACCCTAAATAGGTTTTGGTAAGTTGGTTTGGGCAGATGCAGTACAAAAGGGTTTTCTGCGCTGTGTAGTGGTACATTTCAACAGAACACTGTACTACAGCTACCTAGTGAAACTGTGGAACTACCCTAAATAGATTTTAATAACTGGGATTGGGCAGATGTAATACAAAAGGATTTTCTGCACTGTGTGGGGTAGATTTCAACAGAACACTGGACCACAGCTACCTATCCAATCACTGCTACTAGCCAAAAAGGATTTGTTTGGCTAGATGCAGTAAAAAAAAGGTTAGTAAACACAGGAGGTGTAGCTTTCTTCACAACAGTACTACACCAGTGCTCGACACACACTGCTACTAGCCAAAAGGATTTACTTTGCTAGATTCAGTGAAAAAGGGCTAGTAAACACAGGAGGTGTAGCTTTCTTCACAACAGTGCTACACTACTTCCTGGCACACACAGCTACTAGCCAAAAAGGATTTATCAGGCTACATTTGGCCAGATGCTTTAGAAAACGCTTGCAAAGCGCAGGATCCATGTAGATTGCAACACAGCACTGGAACAGACCTGCCTGGCACACAATGCTTTTAAGCTCTAAAAAGGGCTGTTCATGGAAGTAGCCCCTAAACCTACAGTATTAACTATCTATCTAACTTGGAATGGAATCGCTATCTAACTATCTTTCTCTGTAGCGCACACAGCAGTGGCGGCGTCTGACACTGAGCTCCAAAGTGAGAAAGTGGCGAGGAAGTAAAATGGCTGGTTCTTATATGGCAAGGACATGTGACATACCCAGCAAATGACACAAGCCCTTGTGTGCAAAAAGTGAACTTTGTTCTATGCGTGCTGATAGGCTGACAGACCAGACCAACCACACTAAGTGCGGGAAGGAAAAAAAAAATTGAGATTTGCATTATTTAACCACAGACCTCTCCCCAGTCCCCCTCCCACCCACTATTACTGGACACTGAAACTCATAATAACATTGAACAAAAGCATTACTGTGAAAAGATCAGTAACACTTTTGGTCAACGAGCCGTTATTGAACATAACCTTGAATTACCGAATTTTTAGCAAATTGTTCACATTCTTCGAATGACTCAAACATAGCCCAAAATAGGTTGAATTTTAAATTAGCGAACATGTTCGATCGAACATCACTCATCTCTATACAATACCCCCATATAGAGCACCCCCATATACAGCACCCCCATATATAGCACCTCCCATATACAGCACCCCCATATACAGCACAGCACCCTTCATATTCAGCACACCCCATATACAGCACAGCATCCCCATGCACAACACAGCACCCCTCATAGACCACACAGTACCCCCATATACAGTACCCCCATATACAGTACCACCATATACAGCACCCCCATATGCAGTACCCCCATACACAGCATACAGCACCCCATATACTGTGCACACCATATACAGCACCCCCATATACAGTACTCTCATATACAGTACAGCATCCCTATATACAGCACCCCTATGTACAACACCCCCATATACAGTACCCTGCATATACATGCACAGCATCCCTATATACAGCACAGTACCCCTGTATACAGTACCCCACATATACAGCACCCCAATTATACAGCACCCCCATATACAGTATGCCCATATACAGCACCCCCATGTACAGTACCCCCATATATAGCATACAGCATCCCCATATACAGCACCCCCATATGCTGCCCCCCAATATACAGTATCCCCCATATATATATAAATTGGAATACACGATCAAACGTCCCATAGTTTGCAAAAACAAGTGATTTTTAATGACAAGTAAAATAATTAAAAATCACTTGTTTTTGTAAAGTATGGGACGTTTGATCGTGTATTCCTATTTATATATATATGTACCTAAGCTGCGATTTGTCTGGTCCATGTGGGATATAGTCTTTTTCTGATAATTTTGGTAGTGGATATAGACAATCCCTAAATGAAGTGTATTAACTAATTAAGTATCCCCCATATCCAGCACAGCATCCCTATGCACATCATCCCCATATACAGTTTCCCCATATACAGCACAACATCCCTATATACAGCATCCCCACATACAGTACCCTCCATATAAAGAACCCCCATATGCAGCATAGCATCTCTATATACAGCACCCCATATACAGTACCCCCCATATACAGCACAACATCCCTATATACAGTACCCCCAATACAGCACAGCATCCCTATATACAGCACACCCCATATACAGCACAGCATTCCTATATACAGCAAAGCACCCCTCATATACTGCACTGTACCCCATATATACAGTACCCCCATATACAGCACCCCCCATATACAGTACTTTCCATATACAGTACCCCCCATATACAGTACCCCCATATACAGCTCCGCCATATACAGCACCCC
>JARQOC010000002.1:372518889-372641134 GCA_033576535.1 Allobates femoralis
GGAGGGTTGTTAGGGGGAAAGACGTTTAATTGGTCTTTGTCCATGTTGAGTTTGGGGAAAGGCGGGTAGAAAAGCAGGATGCAATGGCGGATAGGCATTGAGGAATTTTGGATAGAAAAAGGAGATATAGGGGCCAGACAGAGCGGGGTGCCCGTCGGCGTAGAGGTGGTATTGGAGGCCTGTGACTCTTTAGGTTCCCTTTGGGGCCGGGGGTGTAAATGGAAAGAGAAGTGGTCCCAGGCCCCCGCCCCCCTTTGGGACACCTATGGAGGGGGGGTTTGGGGCGAGGAGGAGGTGTGGGAGTGGGTGATGCGGGAAGGTCCGGGTCCGTTAGGTGGGAAAAGGAGATCCGGGAAGAGGGCGAGGTCAGTAATGCCTAGAGATTCAAGGATTTGAAGTAAAAAGGGAGTGTTCAACAGTGTCAAAGGCAGCAGAGGGGTTGAAAAAGGGAAAGAGGAGGGAAATAGTGCCCGTTTGCTCTTATGATCAGAAGGTCTTAGTGACTTTGGTTGGGGCTTTTTCGGGGAAGGGAAAGGGTGGGAAGCCGGATTGAGGCGATCAAAGAGAAAACAGGAAGAGGGGTTTGGGGGGAAAGTTGGGAATAGACATTTGCTCAAGAATTTTGAGGCAAACGGGAGGAGAGATATGGGCGATAGTTGGAAAACTGTTGTAGGGTCGAGGGATGTTTTTTTTTTGGATGGGCGTGATTAGGGCTGCTTGAAGGGAAGGGCAATGTGCCGGAATTTTATTTATATGTTGGGAAAAGGTTCCTTGTTAAAGGGAAACCCCCCGCCCACCAAACCTTTGTTTTTTTTTTTTGGAGTTCCCCCTTATATCCCCTGGTAAGCTTCGGAATTATGTCACTGCCCCCAGACTCCACTGCCACACCATCCGCACCATCCACGGCCAGAATGAGCTGTGATTGCCAAGCATCATCACGAACACGGAAGTCCATTGTGCACCTTGGAAGAACTGTGGGAACCACAGAAAGAAACAGTATTAAAATTAATTACATATGACCCATACTACATGAGTAGTGAGCGGTTAAACACAATAACCATGAAAATCTCCCAAAAGCAGAGTTATAAATGAAAAGAACAAGGAGAGGAAGTGTGCACAAATATATATTTTTTGCCCCAAGTAAACTGGCTTCAATGGTATAAGGATAGGCACAAACAATGCTGGAGCAAAGTTCAAAATAGGTACAGGTGAATGGTACATGTAGTGTCCAATCATACTTTTTTTCTTGATTAAAAACACACTTCGTACATGTTTTTGTTTTCATCTCGAAATGTTACAATATTGCATTAGACCAATTATGGGTTTTCATGTCATCAATCCATGAGTGTTATTAAACTTAAACATGCCTTAACTAAACATGTTGATTGCTCTCAGTGTGAGAAACAAGATACAAATCTTGTAGTTGTGATACCTTTTAATGGCTAACAAAAATAAAATAAATGATGTCATAAGGCGAGCTTTCGAGACGACTCAGGTCTCTTCATCAGGCATGGTATGGCAAGATATTGAATGAAGCTCAAAATATATGCATGCACAACTAAAATGATTGGACATTTGACTAAATTAACATTACAAAGACTGGACATTTGGCAAAACAAACAAAACTGTCTTGGAGAGAATCTTCAAACAGGCAGGCCCAGTGGTAATAAAGTCTTTAGGACACTAAATTATAAGAAAACCTGGTGTCCAAGATTTCCATGTCTTTGAACAACATTGTTTAGACGTGGTAATGAGCCATAAAGCCATCAGCGATGTTCAGTCCATTCTGTATACAATTGAAGCTTCTAATTAGCTTGGATTCACAGACTCTTCGATACACCAAAAGGAACTTATCCATGCAATGTGAAGAGCTGCAAGACCTGTGCTCACATAGAGACCAGAGACAGGATACAGATCCCCAATACACAGCAGGATTATAAGATTCCTGGGACTTTCACATGCTCCTCTTCCAATGTGGTATATTTAATTATGTGCACCATTTGCGCAGTAGGTTCTTTCTATGTTGGGGAGACTGGGCAGCGTCTAAGAGCAAGGATGAGGTCTCATCGTCACACAATTACACACGAAAAAATCAATTTTCCAGTAGCGGAGCATTTTTCTGGCCAAGGACATAACATTGATAATATGAAGGTTTTAATTTTGAGAGGTAATTTCAAATCCCAAAATCATCGAAGAGTCTGTGAATCCAAGCTAATTAGAAGCTTCAATTGTATACAGAATGGACTGAACATCGCTGATGGCTTTATGGATCATTACCACGTCTAAACAATGTTGTTCAAAGACATGGAAATCTTGGACACCAGGTTTTCTTATAATTTAGTGTCCTAAAGACTTTATTACCAATGGGCCTG
Source organism: Allobates femoralis (assembly GCA_033576535.1). Taxonomy (NCBI): domain Eukaryota; kingdom Metazoa; phylum Chordata; class Amphibia; order Anura; family Aromobatidae; genus Allobates; species Allobates femoralis. The sequence goes on from JARQOC010000002.1 coordinate 372,521,262, forward strand.
CCTGTTTGAAGATCCTCTCCAAGACAGCTTTGTTTGTTTTGCCAAATGTCCAGTCTTTGTAATGTTAATTTAGTCAAATGTCCAATCATTTTAGTTGTGCATGCATATATTTTGAGTTTCATTCAATATCTTGTCATACCATGCCTGATGAAGAGACCTGAGTCGTCTCGAAAGCTCGCCTTATAACATCATTTATTTTATTTTTGTTAGCCATTAAAAGGTATCACAACTACAAGATTTGTATCTTGTTTCTCACACTGAGAGCAATCAACATTTTCTCAACTGGCTAACATGGTACCAAACCTTTTTCTTTTAACTAAACATGTAATCCTTGGGGTTATGTGTTGGTGATGCCGAATATAGGGTTAACTCTATTTTCATATACGTCTCTATCTGACAATGTGGCTCGTGTATTTTTTTAGTGTAATCTTGCGGATGTGTCAACCCAAAATCTTGCTTCATGTAAGCAGTCTCACTGATGTTTCAAGGCCATAGTTTGTATGGTCAGCCTGAGAAATGTTAACAAACCACACCTCTAAACCCGGCTTGTACGGTCCACATTTTTTTTGTGCTTTTGACATTGGATGGCCATATGCTACCAGAACAGGTATGTTATTACATCCGTATACAAATGATCATGTAGAAACACGTGTTGAAAAACAATCTGACATACTTTAATAACATGTATGTGTTGCAGCATATAAAGGAAATGTAAACCATTCTTGGCCGATTAACTGTTACCAGCCAGAATGTGCCTAAAAAGCATGTATTGTGCCCTGTATAAAATATAACAAAACAGGGGAAAAAATAAATTAAACCATATGGACAATTATACAACCATTGCCACAGGCAATTAAAAATTTCTTAAGGTATCAGCCATGAACCATAAGCTATGCGATATCGTGAGCTGTATCATCTGACACAAAGGTTGAGTTTTCTGGCAGCACTTGACAATCAGTCTGTTCAGCTCCTCGCAGAAAACAAACCGATGCTCTGGATCCATTATTGACAGGACAGGCACATAGGAGGACATCAGGAGCTGCTACTCACTGCTCCCTTGGATGGAGTCTCTCTGCCTGAGCTCGTCAATTTGACGCTGAATAGCACTGTTATGCAAGCGCACAGTCCTGCAGCCGATGTAGCCAATCGAGAAGCAACATATCCGTGTCTTCCTTTACCAGAGTCCAGCATCTAGGACGGGTGACATGAGCTCGGGAAGACAAGGGATCAGTAGCAATTGTGGTGACGGTGCCTTAGGAGCGTGTTGCCTGTGGGTCTGGTCAGTTGATTTCTAATGGCAAGATAGTGTCCCCTTGGTCCCATCCAGAGGCCGGTGTACTGCAGAATGTCCTGTTAATAAAAACAAAAACAATTAGTTGACATGTTCGTGTCATAAAGTGTAACTAACTAAATAATCTGTGGCCACTTACAGTCATGGCCAAAAGTTTTGAGAATGATACAAATATTAAATTTAACAAAGTCTACTGTTTCAGTTTTTCTAATAGCAATTTGCATATACTCCAAAATGTCATAAAGAGTGATCAGCTTAACAGCAATTACTTGCTAAGTCAATATTTGCCTTGAAAATGAACTTTAACCCCCAAAACACATTTCAACATCATTGCAGTCCTGCCTTAAAAGGAGCAGCTAACATCGTTTTAATGATTGTTCCATTAACACAGGTGTGGGTGTTGATGAGGACAGGGCTGGCGAACAATCAGTCATGATTAAGTAAGAATGACACCACTGGACACTTTAAAAGGAGGCTGGTGCTTGGTATCATTGTTTCTCTTCAGTTAACCATGGTTATCTCTAAAGAAACACGTGCAGCCATCATTGCACTGCACAAAAATGGCCTAACAGGGAAGAGTATCGCAGCTAGAAAGATTGCACCTCAGTCAACAATCTATTGCATCATCAAGAACTTCAAGGAGAGAGCTTCCATTGTTGTCAAAAAGGCTCCAGGGCGCCCAAGAAAGACCAGCAAGCACCAGGACCGTATCTTAAAACTGTTTCAGCTGCGGGATCGGACTACCAGCAGTGCCGAACTTGCTCAGGAATGGCAGCAGGCTGGTGTGAGTGCTTCTTCATGCACTGTGAAGCGGAGACTCTTTGAGCAAGGCCTGGTTTCAAGGAGGGCAGCAAAGAAGCCACTTCTCTCCAGAAAAAACATCAGGGACCGACTGATATTCTGCAAAAGGTACAAGGAGTGGACTGCTGAGGACTGGGGTAAAGTCATTTTCTCTGATGAATCCCTTTTTCGATTGTTTGGGACATCTGGAACACAGCTTATTCGGAGAAGAAGAGGTGAGCGCTACCACCAGTCTTGTCTCATGCCAACTGTAAAGCATCCTGAAACCATTCATGTGTGGGGTTGCTTCTCAGCCAAGGGAATCGGCTCACTCACAGTCTTGCCTAAAAACACAGCAATGAATAAAGAATGGTACCAGAATGTCCTCCAAGAGCAACCTCTCCCAACCGTCCAAGAGCAGTTTGGTGCCCAACAATGCCTTTTCCAGCATGATGGAGCACCTTGCCATAAAGCAAAGGTGATAACTAAATGGCTCAGGGAACAAAACATAGAGATTTTGGGTCCATGGCCTGGAAACTCCCCAGATCTTAATCCCATTGAGAACTTGTGGTCAGTCATCAAGAGACGGGTGAACAAACAAAAACCAACAAATTCTGGCAAAATGCAAGCATTGATTATGCAAGAATGGACTGCTATCAGTCAGGATTTGGTCCAGAAGTTGATTGAGAGCATGCCAGGGAGAATTGCTGAGGTCCTGAAGAAGAAGGGTCAACACTGCAAATATTGACTTGCTGCATTAACTCATTCTAACTGTCAATATAACCTTTTGGTACTCATGATATGATTGCAATTATATTTCTGTATGTGATATAAACATCAGACAAACAGAAATAAAAACCACAGGGCAGCAGATCATGTGGAAATATCATTTTGGTGTCATTCTCAAAACTTTTGGCCATGACTGTACATCCGTGCCTCGACTGTTTTTTGAAGAAAGTGCTTATATAGTCGGGGTGGGTGTGGGGCTGAACCGCTTTTATACTTTTTTTGATCTTTGTAATCCCTGACATTCCTGTCACGGATGGATCGCCAATGAATATGCACTATACGCTCTACATGAGTTATGACAACAAAAGTGTTAAGATAGCACACACACAGATAGTTGTCGGCTATCATTTCAAAACAATGCTACATAAGTTTTCATGTGTTTAAAATTTGCATGGCAATTTACTGATCTCCTGCTGACGCTCAAGAGGAAGCCCTTTGAAGTTGGGGAACATTTGCAGAATAATAAATGACCAGATTTTCCTGTTTTTAACTACATCCTGGTGGCCGGGTCTCCTTGGTCTTATATGGATGTGTGTGGCTCTACCAGATTGATTAGGGTCTCGTTATCCGCTTTTGGTTTGTCATCAACCACTATGATGTTTAATTTCCGTCTTTTAATAGAGCCCTACAACAACAACACACCAGCAGGTCAAGATCAACCTTCTAATCAAAGCTTGGAAAATTGGAAACATAGCATTTACATATAGTATGCTTGATTCAAGATGACAATACAGTTCACTTTCGTAATTTAAAACAGTCTAACAGCCCTGGAAAACGTGAATAAAGCTTGAATAAATTGTGTAGGTAACAAGATTCCTTACATCAGGGATCTTCTTGTGCTCAACAGTCTTTTTTAGCCGGTCTTCTCCCTGACTTTAGAAGCCTCCTTCACCTGCACATGCGAGCAACAACAATATGGCTAGGGTCACATTTCCGTTTTGACCCTAGCCTTCCGGATTCCGGTTTTAACTTAGAACTTTTTCCAGCACCACATAGCGTTACCGCTATGCGGTGCTGGAAAACGCTGCCCTTATTTACCCTATGTTTACCTTAACTACCTGTCACACAGGCAGCGGCTGGGAGTGCGCTTTACAGCGCCGCAGAGGAAACGCTGTCTGCAACGTTTCCTGTGCGGCGCTGTAAAGCGCACTCCGAGCAGCTGCCTGTGTGACAGGTAGTTAAGGTAAACATAGGGTAACTAAGGGCAGCGTTTTCCAGCACTGCATAGCGATAACGCAATGCGGTGCTGGAAAAAGTTCTAAGTTAAAACCGGAATCTGGCAGGCTAGGGTCAAAACGGAAATGTGACCCTAGCCTATATGTGATGTATCAGCAAACACACACACATGAAAACAGAAATGTTTACAATTTGGCTCCTACATTTGTGACCCAGGACAATACCTTACGGTGGGTGAGAGCTGACCTGCCCTGTTTGCCTGCTTTCCTTTCTTGACTTTGTCTCCTTTCTTATGAGACTTCTTGTGCTTTTTTAGTTTTAGGGTGGAAAAGGGACAAACAAAATGGGTGAATGCTTTTCTAGACGTTACAACTTTAAATTAAGTATCACCACACATACACCCAAAGTCACACACGGGAAATAGTTATTCTTTACTATGCAAAACATTGAGTTGAGCAACAAGAATATTGCAGCCAGATTCAAAACATTAGCCAAAATAAGTGCATGTAAATGCAGCTCAAAAAGCTGAGCTGTTATATGAGTGTACCTAATAAATCTTGGGCCACGAACCACAAACGGTATTTGTCACGCATGTTTGCCTGTTCTGTACATGTTGTTGGTGATAAAATTTACTTGCAACAACAAATGTTTACGTGTTCACAATGTTGCACGCAAGGTCCATACAAGATGTGAGCCACATGAAGCATAATCAATAATGATTGCATTATGACTAAACATATGAGAATAACATGGCAAACACATTCGCATATGTTGACCAAAACACATGTACAGTATGTAGTCAATGTGTGCCAAACAGTGAGCCAGCCCATCTCACAAAAGTTACGAAAGGCGGTAATGTATGTTACATTGAGAGCAGTGATCACACTCAGCCTATGAGCAGAATATATGTGACGGTGCATGTGGCACGCATTTGATAGTACCTTGTGGCAAAAAATTACACACAAAGTCAAATATTGATAAACATTACACTTACTCGAGAATCTGATGACGCAGTAGACGTTGCCGTGTTCTGCACATGAAAAAACAGAAGAAGTTATATTGGCCCTGCATACAGCCATATGTTTCCCAATATGTATGCGGAATTGCATCAGTAATATGGTGGGGCTGGATGCCTACATACCTGGAACATGTAAAGTGAACAGTTGCATATGGGACATTCATATGTTGTTTGGGGGTCACTGCTTAAGTAAAATTAACACATTGGGTGTGTTTGAGTGGCATAATTATGACCTGTGGTCAAACATACATACCATGTGCACATATTAGGCCACAAGACACAGTCCTTACATACAGGCCTTGGTGCATGTTGAAACGCAGTGATGTGAACACCTAAAAATCCATCTGTGACACATGAACCACTGTGCAACAACAGCACAATGTGTGTAAAATTACAGGTGGCATGTGTGGTGCAAGGTGAAATTCAAGGAACAAGAGGACATGGCCACATGTTGCTTAACAGATGTATGGTCACAATGACCCTTGATGCCACTCTGGGGAAGATGCAGCGCCCAAGCTACAGGGTAACAAGTAAAGCAGTTAACATGTGCACCAAGCATTCTTGCAAGAAAGCACAACTGTGGCAGGAGCACACATCAAACTCGTGTCCCTGCAACTAATTGTAACTTAAAAAAAAATTTCAATATACTTACAGAAGTTTTGGAGGCTGAGGTGTTCGACAGGGTTTCAGCCACAGATAGCGCTGAGTCAGTCATCTGGGTACGACAGATATAAACAGACATGTAAGACGTGTACGGTGTATGTTGGATTGCAATATACATGATGAAAACACTTCAACACATGTGTACATACCTTCCAGGGCAAGTAGTGCAAAAGTGTGTGGCAGAACACAGTGCAAGATGTCACTTCCTGCTTTGCATGCCAGCAGAAATAGCATGCACAAGTCACTGATTTTTCATTTGCAACAGCCAAAAATCAAAAGTGCATCCGTTAACAAACTAAATATGTGCAATGCGTTAATGCATGTGTCGTCCATAGACCCCAATGTTAAACTAATGCATGCGTTCTTCCAAAAGTGCTCAAAAACGCTGCAGCCTATGTTTTTATGTGCACTGCAAAAAACCCATAGTGCCAAAAGCATTGCACTTTAACAATGCGTTTTTTGCATCAGAGCCTATGGGTGCGTTAACGCATGCAGTTTTACACATGTGCACATGAAAATTACGCATGCTTTTAGCGGATGACCCTAGCCTTTAAAAGTCTTTCAAATATCTTCCTTTATGATATTTCTGATACATATCTACATGTAAAGACCTGGATGCTTTTTGACTATAGGTGATGAAATTTATTCTAACCATGACACTATGTTGGTCTAAGGCTAGGGTCAAACTAACATTTAGCCTTGTGTTCAAGGGGGTTCTGTTAAAAAGATAGTTTGTCAGCATTAACACAGTGTTACAGTGGAGCCCACTGGGACGGGGTGCTCGGTACTGGACCAGGGTACTGCTGGGGATATCACGGCGGTCTTGGTCCAGACCATGTCCCGGGCTCCACAAGTAAATAGGGGAATATTTACAGGGGAGTTTGTCGTGACGCCACCCACGGGTTGTGGTCAGGGTGACCACCGCTGCTGCAGAACCTCCGGGGATGATGGTTGGCAGCTGGAGATGGAACGGTTCTCCGCAGGTAGAGCCTGGTTAATCAGGGCAGTGGTAGTTAAAGTCTATGATGGATGCTATAGATGTTACAAGATAGGGATGATAGTGGAGACGGTGGCTGCTTGTGAGGAAAATTAGGGCTCGAGTACAAGGATCACACACACTCACGGTTTTTGAAGTTTTCCAAGGCTTTACTGCAGATTTTGGTAACAGAGTACTGTCCACGAAGTCTGTACCGGGGCCGGGTTGCTCCCACCCTGTCCGTGTCCTCAGCTTCCCACTGCTGCGCTGTGTGTGTGGCCCTGCTGCTGCTTTAGCTGAGCTGCTGGCACTGTCTCTCCTCACAGGTACCCCCTTTGCTAGGCAACTTGAGTCTTTCCGTGTGCTTCTGACCCCGCCGTGTTGCAGTGTAGATCTACAACCTCCACTATCCCGGTGTTTTCTGTGCTGCCTGTTTCAGTCACAGTTTCGGATCCGGTATCTGGTCTGTGCGCTCCTCCGGGGTGAGTGGTGAAGTCACTCAGTCTCCCAGATGTGTTCCTCTGTTGCTTGCACTCCTTCCCTCAGACCCTGGCTAGGCCTGGAATCGAGGAGCAGACTGTAGAGAACCCTGAAGCAGCCTCTTTACACCACAGTCTCTCTCTCAGTTCTCCCAGGAACTGAACTAACTACTTCCTCTTGACCCAGAGTATATAAGGGAGCTGCTTTAGCTCCCCCTTCTGGCCCAAAGGTGCTAGTGCAGTGTCAGGTGTTGTGTGGGGAGTGAACCCGTGTTGATGTTTCTGTGGCACATTAAGCCCTGGGGTGCCACATTACTGGAAAGGTTAGACTGCATTAACGCTGCCAATTCTATGCTATGGCTGACGGAACTCCAAGTGGAGTTCAAACGCCAGCAAGTAAGTGTCTGAGTTTTAAATCTCGCGCTATTTCCAGGCACATCACATGAAGCATGCTTCCGCAAAGTTTCAAACACCAGCACTTAGATGCTGGCGTTTGAACTGCACTTGCAGTTCCGTCAGCCATAGCAATGAATTGGCAGCGTTAACGCAGTCTAACCTTTCCGGTAACACTGTGTTAATGATGACAAACTATCTTTTTAACAGAACCCCCCTGAACGCAGGACAAAACACTAGATTGACTCTAGCCTTAGAGAATAGTAAAGCACCACCACAGCGAGAATTTTTTTTTTTCAGCGCTGGAGTGGCACTTTAAATTTAAGCCCCTTGCTCCCTGCACTATACTCACCTTCCAGCTGTATCACCTCTTACCAACATTGCTCCGGTTCCGCAGCACCATTTTGAGACTGTAAGGCTAGGGCCACATTAGCATCGGGTTTTTGAAGGACATATCTGCCATAGACTAGTTTTATCGCAGCATTAGCACAGCGTTAACGCTGTTTAACACTGCCATTGGGGTTGCAGACTCCCCAGCGTATGTTAATGCGGGCACTAAAGTGCTGGAGATTGGAATCTTGCATTATTTTGAAGCGGACGGGAAAAGGTTACAAGGAGCGTTTTCCCATCTGCTTCAAAATAACGTGAGATTATAATCTCCAGCACTTTACTGCCCCTGTTAACATGCGCTGGGGAGTCCTGCACCCATATTATTCAATGGCAGTGTTAACACAGCATTAGATAGCATTAATGCTGTGCTAAGGCTGTGGTAAAACTAGTCTATGGTGGATACGTCCTGCAAAAACCCAAGCTAATGTGGCCCTAGCCTAACTTGTGAAACTCAGAAGTTACATCACAAGTTCCAATGCATCTCTCTGAGTGTAAAATAAGTGAATTTGTGCAAATGTGCAGACTTCCCACCCATCTAGACAACAAACACACAACACAGCCCACTAATGGTGCTAGAGCGGAGGGTTTGGTGGGGTTCGGTTGACGGTCTGTGAAGTCAAACCCAAGATAGATTGATGCTAAAGGGAGGGACCACCGGATACACTGTGCATCATTGGTGGTCCACAACCGATAACAACAATTGGTAGATGGTCGTGTGTATTGTAGTCGTCACCCTGTTACAAGTCCAAAGCCCAACCCTCAGTTCCAGGTCCACATCAGTGGTGATCGGTCAAGTCAAGGTCTACAGATTATTGATATAACCTGCTTAGCAAACAAAATATAGCCCGACGCGTTTCGCCTCTCACAATAGTTTGAGAGGCTCATCAGGGGCGTTATACAATATGCTTCTACAGTAGTATAAGGATCAAATCTATTTATATTTGATCCTAGGTTATGAGTCCATTGAAACAGATTCCAGGATGGTTCCAGTTGCTAGGAGAACATATGAGGCAGTCCTTAGTGGTTCAAATAGTATCCTCTTCACAATACCACGTTATAAGGTTGTGGTCTACACCTGGTATGGTGTGCCTTGTCACAGTCTTGTCCAGTTACAGTCTGTGTGTCATCCAAAAGGCTTTACTGGTTAGGCCCTTATATATCCATCGTATGGTAGGTATAGTGTAGTTTCTTTAGAGGTCTGCCACATTAGTGTTCCCCTTATTCAGTATATGGATAATAGAGGTTATTTCGTGCTGATATAGTAAGGTCACTCTTGTCAGCTTTATACCATTACTGACCCTGATATCTAGTCAGCCTTCTATATAAGGCTCTGCATCACCAGGTCTAGGCGATGTCTTCAGCCACTTATAGAGTTTGATCCCACAGTCAGTCTTAATGGTGGATATGTCAGGCAGGCTCCTCTGCTGGTTTACATCTGTTACTGCTCTCAGTGAATGGAGTTAGCTAACTCCATTCACTGAGAGCAGTAACAGATGTAAACCAGCAGAGGAGCCTGCCTGACATATCCACCATTAAGACTGACTGTGGGATCAAACTCTATAAGTGGCTGAAGACATCGCCTAGACCTGGTGATGCAGAGCCTTATATAGAAGGCTGACTAGATATCAGGGTCAGTAATGGTATAAAGCTGACAAGAGTGACCTTACTATATCAGCACGAAATAACCTCTATTATCCATATACTGAATAAGGGGAACACTAATGTGGCAGACCTCTAAAGAAACTACACTATACCTACCATACGATGGATATATAAGGGCCTAACCAGTAAAGCCTTTTGGATGACACACAGACTGTAACTGGACAAGACTGTGACAAGGCACACCATACCAGGTGTAGACCACAACCTTATAACGTGGTATTGTGAAGAGGATACTATTTGAACCACTAAGGACTGCCTCATATGTTCTCCTAGCAACTGGAACCATCCTGGAATCTGTTTCAATGGACTCATAACCTAGGATCAAATATAAATAGATTTGATCCTTATACTACTGTAGAAGCATATTGTATAACGCCCCTGATGAGCCTCTCAAACTATTGTGAGAGGCGAAACGCGTCGGGCTATATTTTGTTTGCTAAGCAGGTTATATCAATAATCTGTAGACCTTGACTTGACCGATCACCACTGATGTGGACCTGGAACTGAGGGTTGGGCTTTGGACCTGTAACAGGGTGACGACTACAATACACACGACCATCTACCAATTGTTGTTATCGGTTGTGGACCACCAATGATGCACAGTGTATCTGGTGGTCCCTCCCTTTAGCATCAATCTATCTTGGGTTTGACTTCACAGACCGTCAACCGAACCCCACCAAACCCTCCGCTCTAGCACCATTAGTGGGCTGTGTTGTGTGTTTGTTGTCTAGATGGGTGGGAAGTCTGCACATTTGCACAAATTCACTTATTTTACACCATGTTTTTATAAAAACCCTTAAAATAAAAACAGTTAATGAGAACAAAAAGGTTATCCCTTATTATTCTATAAATCACTCTGGATAAACCTCTAGACGAAAATTCGGTGAAATATCTCTCTGAGTGCCAGAATAAGACGAGAACAAGGCTTTCATAGACATAGTATTGCGTAATGACATCTCACGCACTCTATGACACACTAGAGCTGCTGGCAGGCCACAAATCACTCAAGTCCAACTGGAATGGTGGTGAGGTGATAGAAGATGTAGCCGCTGGAAGGTGAGAATAAAGCAGGTGACAGGGGTCTTAGATTTAAAGCATCACTCAAGCAGTGCACTATAAAAAATGCTGGAGTAGTGCTTTAAAGGGTTTCTAACTTGCTGGGTAACTATCAAGGTATAGTGAGAATGCTGATGAGGGAATGGCAGTTATGGGCAGGGTGACCAGGGAAGACTAGTCTGACCCTAGTCTAGGAATCCTGAATGGCCCTGATCCTGAAGGTATCTCTAAAGGTGAGAAGATACGGGCCTCCAGCCTCTCCCTAAAACTCCTCCATCAGCCCTGCGCTATTTCCCCCTCACCTCCCTCCACAGAATTGGGATACAGCAACTCCAACAGAAAGGACATCAGCCACACAAACACACAGGTCAGCACAACGCTTCCAGGCATAGAGTGAAACTCTATTAGCAGCAACACCTTGTGGAAGGAGTGGCTACTTAAAGGCTAGGGGGAGGGGAGTTCAGGTGAGTCACACATTAACCCCTCAACCAGCAGTTGAACCTAATAGTGAATGCAGTTCTGGAGCACAACAAAGGAGGCCCAGGACCTTCACAACTATCATCAATGTAGCTCTTAAAGACAAACATATACGCAGCAGCATCCAGCAATGTCAGCGCCAACCAAGCGCGTGACAGTAACATTACAGTATCCACTCATAGTTCGAACTGTAAACTTAGTGATGCTGCAATAACAGGCAGTTTTGCTTCTGCAATCACAGGGGCACTGATTGCCTAAAATAGCTTGAAAGACACCCCTGGAGCTCTGAGCAGAAGGGGACATGACTTTGAGAGGGGTGGAGTCATAACTACTGTAGCTTTGTTGCAGAGCTGTGTAGATTTTATGCACTAATGATTCTGCTGTAAGAGGAAGCGGATCTACGTTTCTGTATTCTCTCTAACCAGAAGAACTAAAGGAAACATTACCCACCCTCTCGTCCTTTTATAATCAGTAACCTAAAACTTTGACTTAAACATTACCAGTATGGTGATGAATGACTTATTTTATATGTTGAATTAGTATTTCTTTATCTTGCACCATGGCCATTTATACCATTGCTATAAAGAGTTAATTTTGGCACTAACCTTCTAAGCCCAAGAGATGGGCAATCCTTCAGCCATTGTTCCCTAGAGGTTTCTTCCACATGGGGTTTTCCTCTCCTGAGTGCTGAAGAAAGACTTTTTGTGAGTCGGAGGTTTGCTAAATTTAGTCCCTTCCCTAATGCCTTTTCAGGGACAACTTCTTATAAGATTACCTAATTGATATAAATGTTTAAAAAAAAATAATTAAAAAGTGCCATATGTGGCTTGGAATTTATAATCAGCTCAGGTGGAAGTTGCAGACAAGTTAAGGTGGACTAATTTTAACTAATAGAGGATGTAAAACCTCATGATGATGAGCAGACTCGGCGTTGGTGGCCAGCCTGAAGGATGTTGTAATGGGAATGTCATCATGGGCGGGCACAGAAGTGAGTATAATAGAGTCATTGATGCTCTGAAAGTTTACTGGCTCTGCTTCAATGGGAAGCCAATGCGTACCGCCCCCTTTATGATTTACAGATGGATATCATAACGTACTAGAACTTCACCTGACTCCTGCTGTGATTATTAAATTCTATGATTTAAATAAAGCTGTGGCCATTTTGACAACCAAAATAATTATGTGTTTTGTGTATTCATTCTACGTTAATTGGAGATATGGCTGTTTAAAGTGTGGAGTCCATCTCACATCTAAAAGTCATGTAATATTAGGATGGAGCATAAAACGTCTTACACTGAGCATGTACTAACATGTGCATTGCTTATTGGTGCTGTTGAGCGCAAAGGGGCCAGCTGGGACAGTGGTTGGGAAAAACAAAAACAGAGTAAAACAAATAAAATAAAAATAATAATAGTTTGTGACATAAGTTTCAGTTTCCAGCCAGTAAGTGGCCGTCACTGCTGAGATGCCCGGGGATTGGTAGTATGGCAGTAAGGTGTTTAACCCCCTCCAACCAGGGTTTAATCCCAGTAGTGATGTTAATGATCTGAGTTGTAGTAGGAGTATTGGTGCAGGGCAGCAGAACATGAAATAGCTGGAAACAGTCCACAGTATCACAATGTCTCGGAAGCCCCACACAAGTGACCAGTGAATCTGGAATTCACCTTCTCCAGCTTTTGCCCCTCAGATTCTGGGATACCTGAGCAGTCTAGGGACTGGATCCTTGCTTGCAGCGTGGTCTCAAGAGCAAGCTGCTTTCTGCTGCCTTACCCCAGACCTTCTTCTTCCCGTCCCTCTCCCTCTCTGCAGCTAATTCCTCCCCCCGGCCAGAGGTTGAGCTGAACTATGAAACAGATCTTAATGCTCAACTTCTTGGTCAGGGATCAGACAGTGTACATGCATTGGGTTCCTAGCATAGGGAGCTCCAATTCCGTTCAGACATGGCATTACAATAGATTGTGGAGAAATACCATTTGTGGCAGCCAAACCGCAGGGGTGCCACAGTGCATTAAAACTTGAGAAAGAAATGACTGGTCCATATATATGAAAGGGTATCAATTATAAAAGGACCCCAGGTCAGGAACTTAATTGGATGAACTTGACAACATTCATCTTTACAGGAAAAGGTATTCATCTTATGACTGACATAATCTTTTTAACATTCAACAGATTCCTTTAATAGGGTATTTCACAAATATTTAATTAAAATACAATATGTACTAATTTGCAATGTAATACAAAATGACATTTACCAGCAATTATGTGGAATATTTCAGTTGTTGCTGTATAATACTTTTGTGCTACATAATAGTCATTCTAATCCCCTATCGTTAAGCCATCTGTAATTACACACACAAGAGTTGCATAAGATGTAATTAAGTACACCATACAGTTTTGTGCTCACCCTTTTGAGTGCGCATAATGAACAAGAAATGGCCTTGCCCTTCGTAGAGAATGCCAGGTTACCGTGAATGAGTTGCATAGGTGCATCTGTGAATGCTTTGCCATGAAATGGCGACAATGACATCATGCCATAGCTATTTGGTGGGTCAAATATAAGAAGAAATTAACAGGATTACTAATACATAATCAAATATTATAGTTGATTAAATAATTTTGACAATAAAAACTAAAAAGAGTTTCTTCATTTTTTGCATAGGGTGTAAGCAAACTGAAAAATAAAATACTTGTTAAAGCGTAAATTTTTAGTGTGCAGTCTTTGACTCCAAACTCAATACTCCATTTCAGAATAATGCTCAAAATTCATGGAGTCAGCAAGAGATCACTAGAGCAAGTTTTCCGCATTCTGATAGTTACAGGCTGAATAGTAGTAGTCCAGGGCTTGATAGCTGTGTAAAGAATGTTAATACAAATCATGGTGGTTGCACTTCAAAGCAGAGGCGCAGGACTTGGTGTCATTGACAACAAAAACAACAGGCTCAAGCCTTGGAATATAGTGCTGTTCACTTGGCACAGTTCACAGCACAGCATAAATGTGGCACCCCAGGGGTTAATGTACCACAGAAAAACACCAAGGGTTAATTCCACACACAACCTACAACACTACACTAGCGCCTTCAGGCCAGAAGGGGGAGCTAAAGCTGCTTCCCTATATATTCTGGTGTGGAGAGGAAGTGGACAGTTCAGTTCCTGAGAGGACTGAGTAAGAAGAACCTGGGTGTCAAAGAGCTGCTTTAGGCTCATCCCATGGTCCACTGTCCAGTTCAAGGCCGGCCAAGGTCTGAGGAAAAGGAGAAGGAGCAGAGAGGAACACACCTGGGAGACTAAGTTCCCTGAGACTCACCCCAGAGAAGCGCATAGAACGGATACCATATCCGATGCTGTGCCTGACACAAACAGCACAGTGAACACCAGAATAGTGAAAGTCCAACATCTTCACTGTACCACAGCGAAGCAACACGGCGGGGTCAGAAACACAAAGATAAAACTCAAGTTGCCTAGCAAATTGGTACCTGTGAGGGGAGACAGGGCCGGCAGCCTAGCTAAAGCGGCAACAGGGCCACACACACAGCGCAGGAGTAGGAAGCCAAAGACCCGGCCAGGGTGGGAGCAACCCGGCCCCAGCACAGACTCCGTGGACAGTCCTCTACTGAATACCATCTACAGTAAAGACTTGGAAAACTATAAAACCGTGAGTCTGTGTAATCCTTGCACTCAAGCCCTACTCTCCCTCACAAACTGTTATCATCTCTACCACTACCCCTACCCTGCATCATCCATAGACTATCATCACCACTGCCCGTTGACCAGTCTCTGCCCGTGGAGAGCCGTTACATCACCGGCTGCCAAACATCATCCCCGGAGGTTCTGCAGCAGCGGTGGTCACCCTGACCACATACCATGGGTGGCGTCACGACTATATCCCCTGTAAATAACCCCCAACCTTTACTTGTGGGCTCGGGACATGGTCCGGACCAAGACCGCCGTGATACCCCGTGATACCCTGGTCTGGTACCGAGTACCCGTCCCAGTGGGCTTCACATAAACAGAAAAGTACACTATATTACTCACTGGTTCAAGAAACAGTAGAACTCAATGGTGAAGGCCAAAATAGCATTCACCAATGGAGGATGTTGGACAGTTCAGCTGACTCCGCCAGCAATTACATATCAAATAGTCTATTCTTTGCTGTACCAGACTTAACCTTATAAGGATGTAGTTCCTTTTACAAGCTCTAAATGTCAGACAATGTTAAAGATCAGTCCTTCAAAGAAAATCTTTCATTAGGATTTTGCTGTCTCATCTAAGTGCAACATAATGTAGACACATAGACCTCGATTCCAGCAATGTATTACTTACTGGGCTTCATGTTTTTGATAAAATCCCTAAATTATTTGCTGCAGAGCTACAAGATGTAGAATCTTTTCTGCAAGAACGACATCCCCGATCTATATCGAGGTGAGCAGGTGACTTACGAACGTTACCCCGGCCCGTTAGGCTGGTTTACCATTCGCATCGCCCTTATTGAATGATGATATACCTTTTGCAATAGACTCCCGTTGCGAGACAATGCCCTGTGAATAGCCCCTCACCTTCCAGCAACCAGCCCCTTTGCTTTTATACTTCCCTCTTTTTGCCTTTTTGAATAACGAGTGTGTCCCCATTGACGTAATGACTTTTATATTTGAACTGTCCCTTCCTTCGTTAATGATGTGTGCCAAATGAATAGCGGCCCAGCGGTGATAACACACACTGGACTGTGCTGGACTAAAGATTACCGCTGGGCCCGCATACCTAGTACCGTTCCCCTTGGGCCGAAGTAAATAATGTCTGTGTATTTTATATGTGCAACGTTTCAAGTAATGCACCTCCCAGAAATGGGAAGAAAACCTAAGCCTGCTTGTTTGTAAATAGTTACCCGTTAATGTTGATGATGAATATACATAAAAATGTTTTTTCACTTCCCGTAGACAAGTGTAGATACTCGCGGACGAGTATATTCCATGAAGGGGGTATGTGGCGCCCCACTATGTAGATGCCACAGAGAGGTACTGCACCCATAAAAGAGGTGTAGTCACCCCAGCTGCAAGTAGATTTATGGACAGTAGACGGAACCCTAAACCCACATCCCACATTAGATTAGGCAGTGGGAGGGAACCCGGGAGGTTATATAGTCACCCCCAGGGGAAGAGAGGAGGTCTTTGGCTGGAGGCCTTTTGGGCTTTAGGTCTCTGCCTCGGGGTTGGAGAGCTAGGAGAGTTCCAGGTAGGGAGCCTGAGGCATGAACGAGGGTCTCCTCAGCTGAGGGGCCCAGGGACAGCAGAATAGATCCCAGACACAGAGAAAGGAGCAAGAAGCTCGGAGGGAGTTCGCTCAAAGGAAGAAACCAGGTACCGGAGCCCGCACCTGTAGGAACCTTTACGGCCTGCAGAAAATCCGCAGTACGGGGGAATCTCCAGATACGGCCCTGATTCTTAACCGACCATTAGAGGGAACCAGACACCGCTGGCAAGCCGCTGTGGAAAGAGCCACAGAGTCCCGGGCGCTGCCGTGTTCAACAGAAGGTTACCCGACGGGAGCAAGGGAAGGAAAGAGAAACAGCAGGAGGTCAGACTTACTCTATATGAGGTCAGGCTTCACACAGCAACTGGGAAGCAGGTAAGACAAGGAACAAGAAATGCACATAAAGGGGGTTCTGTCTATCTGCCAGAGATCTGCTTGCAACCACCCATAGTCACTTGCCGTTGTAACATCCAACTGCACCTTGAACTGTGATGACTCTGCAAAAGTTCCAGTAAAGTACCTGGTGAAGTGACTCTTGACTCTGCTACATCTTTCCTTGCTTGAACTCATTTCTTCAACAGATTTCCTGCCCCGGAGATCCAGTCCTGCCTGCGGAGGACTAAACCATCTCAGCCGCAATACAACTGACCTCCGGAGGACTGGAGCGACGCTGGTGATATCTCACCAGGTACTGCAGGTGGCGTCACAAACAAACTTTATCTTATTTTATTTTTCCCTTAATCATTGACCACCAGGGCCACAGCCTCAGGCAGCCACCCGTGACCTCCAGACTGAGCCTGAGATCTGAGTACCCTTGCCCTGGGTGAGTCACACTTTCTTCTGAAGACCTAATGTACAGAGCAGCATAAAGCAGGTATCAGAATGCTGGTATGATGAATTATTACTCCATTGGATCTTAGGGTTACTTACTACTCTTCTTGGCAGGCCCAATTCTAACTACAGATGAGTTTAAAACAGAGGGCAGGTACATTTACAGCACCACTCCAGAGCTGAAATAATAAAAAAAAAAACACTGAAGAGGTGCTTTGTGAAAAAATGACCAGCCTTTCCATGCTCAGAATGATTGGCAATAGGTCTTCCTGTGTCCATAGGCTCACTGTTTTAAGCAGCACATGCGTAGTTTACACAGGATCACGTGTCACCTAGAATTATGTGCTTTTTTTATTCAATACTTAAAAATCTTTTAACTCAATGAACAAGTGCTTTGCTAATCTGTCAAGTAATTGGCAGCCTATTTACACTGGATATGCTCATAGGAACAATTTGTAAAATAATCAACTTTTGCCATTTTCCTCTTAGGGCTCATGTAGACGTCCGATAATGCTGTTTGAGTACTATACATAGTTTTAATGGATAGCACACTTCTTACCTTTAAAAATTATAGAGACATCCAATTTTGATCTCAGGGCAGGATGAAAACTGACAATGCAGGTCTATGGATCTGTGAAAATGATAAATCATACCACACTTGGATGACTGATTTTCATGCGTTGTCAGAAAGGATAAGGTGGAGAAACTTTTTTTTTATCTACCTACATGAAAAATTGAGGATTCACGTACCATACCCTGATCAGACTCTGATCAAACGCTAATCAAAAAAATCGGTTCATGTTTTTTATATATGATAAAAACGAAAATCTGAATGAGGCCTTAGCAAAAATACATCTAAGGAGGAACAGATAGAAAAATTCCCCACCCTCTTAGTGCTGATAGTTATTTCATTATACAGTACACTGTTCAAAAAATAAAGAGAGTGATAAAATATCACATCCTGGAACTGAATAAATTAAGTATTTCCATTGCAAATCTTTATTCATTACATAGTGGAATGCGTTGAGAACAATAAAACATACAAATGATCAATGTAAATCAAATTTAATATCCAATGGAGGTCAGGATTTGGAATAATACTCAAAATCAAAGTGGAAAATCAAATTACAGGCAGATCCAACTTACCGTATATACTCGTGTATAAGCCAACCCGTGTATAAGCCGACCCCCCTACTTTTGCCCCCAAAATCTGGGAAAACCTATTGACTCGTGTATAAGCCGAGGGTGGACCCCAGCACAGGTATACAGCCCCCAGCAGTGTGGTATACAGGCCCCCCCAGGGGTATACAGGCCTCCCCAGTGGTAGTATACAGCAGCTCCAGTGGTAGTATACAGCAGCCCCAGAGGTATATACAGCAGCCCCAGAGGTATATACAGCAGCCCCAGTGGTAGTATACAGCAGCCCCAGTGGTAGTATACAGCAGCCCCAGAGGTATATACAGCAGCCCCAGTGGTAGTATACAGCAGCCCCAGAGGTATATACAGCAGCCCCAGTAGTAGTATACAGCAGCCCCTGAGGTACATACAGCCACCCCCATCAGTATACAGGCACCCCCCTATCAGTATCCTGGGCCCCCCCCCCCTTGCTCCGCAAAGCTGTAAAGTAAAATCATTATACTTATCACTGTCCTGTCGCCGCCGTCCCTGCTGCTGCCATCGCGCTCCTCCGTCTTCATCCAGCGTCTTCCGGCTTCCTCCTCTGGCGCAGACAATGACTCCATTGCCTGCGCCCACCAGAGGAAGCCAGAAGAAGACGGATGAAGCCGGAGGAGCGCGATGGCAGCGGCGGGGACGGCGGCGACAGGACAGTGATAACTATAATGATTTTACTTTACAGGTTTACAGGGGGGGGCCCTGTATACTGATGGGGGTGGCAGGCGGGCGGCCTGCCATTGGTATACTCGCGTATAGGCCAAGGGGGACTTTTCAGCCCAATTTTTGGGCTGAAAAACTCGGCTTATACGTGAGTATATACGGTAAGTGGAAATGCCTCAAGACAAGGAAATGTGGCTCAGTAGTGTGTGTGACCTCCATGTGCCTGTATGATCCCCCAACAATACCTAGGCATGCTCCTGATGAGGCTACAGGTTTTCTCCTGAGGAATCTCTTCCCAGACCTGGATTAAAGCATCAGTCAACTCCTGGACAATCTGTGGTATAACTTGGTGTTGGTGGATGGAACGGGACATGATGTCCCAGATAGGCTCCATTTTGGATTCAGGTCTGGGGAGCAGGCAGGCCAGTCCATAGTAGCAATGCCTTCATTATGCAGGAACTGCTGACACACTGCAGCTACATGAGGCCTACCATTGTCATGCATCAGAAGGAACCCAGAGCACACTGTACCTGCATATGGTCTCACAATGATCTGAGATCTCCTCCCGGGACCTAATGGCAGTGAGGGTACTTCTGGCTAGCACATGGATGGCTGTGTAGTCCTTCAAAGAAATTCCTCCCCACGCCATCACTGACCCACTGCCAAACCAGTCACGCTGGAGGATGTTACATGCAGCAGAACATTTTCACAGCATCTCCAGACTCAGTCAGTCTGTCATTTGTACTCAGTGTGAACATGCTCTGATCTGTGAAGAGCATGTGGTGTCAATGCTGAATCTCCCAATCTTGGTGTTCTCTGGCAAAGGCCAATCGCCCTGCGTTGTGTTGGACTGGAAGCACAACACCCACTTGTGGACGTCAGACCCTCATGCCATCCTCATTTTCTGACAGAGTCTGTTTTTTGACAGTGTGAGCAGACACATGGATATTAGTGGCCTGCTGGAGGTCATTTTGTTGAGCTCTGCCACTTCTCCTCCTGTTCCTCCTTGCACAAAGGAGTAGGTAGTGGTCCTCCTGTGGGTTTTTGCTCTCCTACAGCCCCTTTCACATCTCCTGGTGTACTGGCCTGTTTCCTGGTATCTACTCTATGCTCTGGACACTATACTGACAAACACAACCAACCTTCTGGCCACAGCTCAGTTTGATGTGCCATCCTTGGACTAGCTGCACTACCTGAGCTACTTCTATGGGTTGTAGACACTGTCTCATGCTACGTCTAGGGGTGAGAACAACAATAAAATGCAACCGTGACAACAATAACACCCAAGAAGGATGAAAACAGAAAAATAGTCTGTGGTCACCACCTTCAGAACCACTCCTTTATAGGTATGGTCTTGCTAATTGCCTATCATTTCTACTTGTTGTCTTTTCCATTTGTACAACAGCAGGAGAAATTGATTCACAATCACTGTTGCTTCATAACTGGACAGGTTAATTTCAAAACTTAAGTGTTGTTGACTTGGCGCTACATTGTGTTGTTTATGTGTTCCCTTTATTTTTTTAAACAGTGCATAATATAGCTTTTTCTATACCTTGCAAAAACACATGAATAACATAATAAATCATAATATTAATATAACATTTCACAGTAAATGTGGCCAGTAACATTACTGGTTGAACACAGTTCAAGGATACATATTCTGAAGAAGGGAATTGTTGTGCTTCTTACCTCCCCCACCCACTACCCATTGGGAATCCATAAAGCTGTGCAGTAATATTTTTTTCAATGTTCAATTTTTCTCTTAAATGCAAATTTAGTCAAACCAAACATATATGTTAATCAGTCCACTTTATCAAGAATTATAGAATAGTTTTTGGAACATTGAAATGAAAATGACCAATTTCACCATTAAACAAGACCTGTCAGGAGGTCAAAAATGACCTTATTTTATTCTTGTTGATCCCCTCAGTATGCAGTTTTCTTACATACAAAATTAAAATAATGGAGTCTGCCAAACACAGCATAAACCATTTTACAGTGGAGCCCATTGTTTTGGCACTAACATTATCTACATTATTACTAGGCAACCTTCAGCGCCGCTATCACACTCATCATGTATCCGGGTCTGCTCATGAACCTTAGACATCCTTGTGACCTCCATGTGGTTGTCTCAGGTTACACAGCAGGTATCATGCAGCAGGGAATCCCACTGTATGACCTGAGTTAACCTCAGTGGCGTCAGCGTTCGTAACACTAGCTGTCTCGTGATAGCCGTGATATTGTGTGAGAGTTAACAGATATTTAGATCACTGGTATCGTGCGACAGCATGTGTGAGGAGCGATGATGTCATAGAGGGCAGCGCAGTTCCAACTTGCAAGATACTGCAAAAAATAAGAGGGTGGGGGACAAGAGGCGCAATAGTGCCCTATCACTAGTGACACTAGAAAGAGTGATGCTGAGGAGCCACTCACCTGGTTCAGTTGTGGACCCCACAATTGGTTTGAAGGCGTTTTGAGAAGAATCTTTCAGCTGCTGCAGGACCTCCACCAACTACTGACCAGTAGTGAAATTCAAGGAGTTTCCTACGCGTTTCCGCGCCCCACCTGGCACCTTCCTTAGGGATATTACAATAGATAGTATATAATATACTGTCTATTGTAATATCCCTGAGGAAGGTGCCAGGTGGGGCGCCGAAACGCGTAGGAGGAAGGAAGATGAAAAAGATAAAACCTACTGATGACTTTGTGACTCTTTGGGTGAGTTTTTACATTGGAGCAGCGCGGACCGTGTTACACCTGTACACCCATCATCTTCTTGAACTTGCAAGATAGTCCCTATGTGACCCCTCAAGTCTGAACTGCAGTAATGTTTATGATGGCACTGCTTGTAACACTCCTATTCATGCCTGTGTGCATGCTCTCACAGCATATGGGGGATGCTTTCTGTGAGCATAAACCCACCTTATTGTAAGACCCCGTGCCCATGGTATTTTGTTTGTTGCATCTTTTGAAGCAGGTTTTTTAAATCTGTTTAAAATCTGCATGTCTATCCTGAAGCCAGCAAAGTTTATGAGAGTTTAGAAGTGCTGGGCCAACATGTTTATTTTTCTTTGTAGATTTGGCGCAAATTTTGGGACAGACAAAAGAAATCTGACACATATCTGCAAGGAAATAAAGCAACTTGGGTACAGCATTTTTAACCTGTCACAAACTTTGCTGGCCTTAGGATATACATGCAGATTTAGATGCAGATTTTCAAAATCTGCATAAAAAAAGGCTTTAAACAACACATCGTCATCACAGGGCCTAAAAGGGTCAAGGGAGAGTTGCAGTTGCGATGAAAGGGCTTGAGGATTCCTCTTGCCCATAGCTACTTCCACAGAGACAAACTACAGTCTTCCAGGTCTGAAAACATTGCAAGTTTTCATGATTTCCTTGCTAATTTCACCATCTGCAGAGGTAAAGAATCCAGCACTTTGTGCAATGCTAGGGACATCTTAAAAAACATGCACTGTTTGCAGCCCTTGTGGATTGCACTTGGCCAGCTCTGTTCTACAGGAGTGTGTGTAGTGTGTTATATTTCTATACCTCAGACCATCAGGCATGTGTTCTTTGGCAAATTGTGTCCACTTCAGTACATGTCTTTTTTTAATAGTGGGACTTTATGGGGACTTCTTGCTAATAGATGAGCTTCACACAGTTGTCTTCTAACTGTGACAGTATTCACAGGTAACTTGAGACTGTCTTTAATCATCCTGTAGCTGATCTTTGGCTGAGTCTTTGCCATTCTGGGTATTCTTCAATCCATTTGAATGGTAGTCTTTCATTTCCTTCCACGTCTCTCTGGTTTTGCTTTCCATTTTAAAGCATTGGAGATCATTTTAGCTGAGCAGCCTATCACTGCAAATTTTTAATGAAAAACTAGAGCTGCTCAATCAGCTGATAACTGATTAAAATTTTTCTTGATTATTCAGACATATTAAAAAGTATTTTGATGGCGTATATCTTATAATTCATTCTGTGGCTAAGACTCAAATTGCATCGAAACACGTAAGATATATGCCATCATGACACTTTTTAATATGTCTGAATAATAATGAAGAAGTTTTAATCAGTTACTGGCTGATTGTGCAACTCTAGTTGTTCATTCAAAATTGGCATCAGACACAAAAGAGAGCAAGCACCATCGAGAGGAAATCTAGTGGGTGCCTGTAGTTAGTATTGACACAGTGGGTGTATGCAGTGTTCCCCTTTCTCTATCATTGTCTGCACGTCTTTTTACGTTTTACGCTCTCCAATCAACTTTATAATCAAAGTACGCTGTTCTTCAGGACAAAGTCACAAACAACACATATTTCTGAGGCTTTCAAGGAGAAATGCATGTACAACCTGTCCTGGCTTCACCCTTAAATTAGGGCCACCTGATTCACACCTGTTTGTTCACAGAATGATTGACCACACTAATTGAACTCCAGACTGCTATAATTTTAAACACACTCCCTTTCAAGTAATTATTCATACACACAGACTGAAAAACATTGAGATCGTGAATGTTGAGTCTGTTGGTTTTCTAAGAATCTACTGCACCTACTGGTAAATTATCTGACATGTGGTAATAAAATTTATACCAAAAACATTGAATAATCTGGTTAGTCATATTGGACTGCTATTATTTATTTTCCTTGTACATATTCTAGGCCATGACCAAGATCTATGTACCAAAATGTCGCCCATTTTCACAGATATATTGCTGCATTTCTTTAATAGATATTATTTCACTTAAGTTTCCCATGTGCTGTGATAGTCTACTTTTCTCTTTAAAAAAGAGGCTCATGCAATAGTGTAGGGGCCATGAATACGAATTAAACTAGAACCAGTCTGTTGTATTCTGCACTGCAGTTAATATATTAAATCAATATCACAGCACCATTATGGCCTTAACTCTACTTTAAAATGTTAAATCGGGATGACAGGTTCCCTTTAATGGGTAAGAAAAGATTTATTTTGCATACTAGTAATGCAGATTGCACACTGATGGTAAAAACAGTCACTCAGAGCTAATGTAGATGAAAGTTGCACCCAGAACATTAGTGAGAAATTGTCTGCTTTTTTTTCTCAGGCATAAACAGTACCTGTCTAATGTCTGAATGAAGCTTAAGAGAAATTTCTTAGAAATTTATTTCCATTAAAGCACCACTCCAACGTTTTCTTTTTCAGCATTTGAGTTGTGTTTTAAATCTAAGTTCCGTGCCCCTGTCCCATACACTTACTCTCTGGCATTTTCAACTTTCAACTTTTTTCCAGCACCGCCATCTTGTGCCCTTAACTTCTGAATAGCTGTAGGTCAGAAAATACATCACAAGCAATCAAAGTATCTTTATGAAACCCAAAACAAGGCCAGAATGAGGCTGTCATTGAGATCCATTGATTTGTGACCTCCAGCACGCTCAATGAAACATCAGAGCTGCCAGCAGGTTCCTAATTCCTGGAGACTGACAGGAGCATTGGTGAAAACAGAAGAAAATGGCCGCAGGTACATATAAAACAGGTGGCAGGAGAAGCTTTAAATAGCTACCTGCCGGTTGATAGGACAGGCTGAATTAGAGCATGGAAACATCTGTTGACAGAAAGGCAATGAACACAAACGAAGACAATCAGGACCTGGATAGTGACTGAACAAGACTTTGGCTCTATGGAAAGGGAAATGGTAGGCTTGCCAGCTCAAATTCAAACCATGACAGTACCCACCTTTCCAAGAGTGGCTACTGTATCCTCCAAAATCTCCATCCTCTGCCGTTGCTGATTAAACTATTTTACCAGATGATCAACATACAGATCTTCTACATTAACCCAGGGGTTATCATTCGGACCCTTCCATTTAACAAGATATGGCAGATGGTGTCTGAGGCATCTGGCATCCAGTACTTGCTCCACCTAAAACTTCAGATCATTCTCCAAACCACCTTAATTAAGTCCCGAGGATAAGGCATCACCTCAAACTTTTTAAGGAGAGAGGAATGGAAAGAATTAGTGAGCCTCCAACCACTGGCAGTTGGCGTTTGACCATCACAGCATTAAGGAGTTTAATTATCTTATCAGGTCAACAAATTTGAGAGCAAATTTCTTAGATGGTACGTTAAGGTGTACATTTTTTGAGGATAACTAAACAAACTCTCCCACCCTAGAGACAGGTGCTCTATGACATCTGTGGTTCGTAGTTATGTTAGTCCAGACACAAGATGTTTGTTTGTTTGTTCAACTATACATTCCATACCGAAATCAAACGAGGAGAAAGTCTCACTGATCTTATATTTACGGTATAACCTATCCTAATGATAGGTCAACAATATTATATGCCCAATCAACACTTTGACTACAGGTTAAAAAAACTAAATTCCAATGCTGAAAATCTGAGAACAATGAATACTATGGAAAAATCCTCTCACATATCCTCCCACTCCCTCTTTTTTAATTATCAAAGATTTGATTTCAATGATAAAACATTTCTATACAGAGTAAAAGCAGAAAACATGATCTAAAGTGTAAATGTCATTTCAGCGAAAAGAAAAGCAATCCTGCACTGGTTGTTAATAATGGGTCACATAGCAGCTGAGAAAATGCTTTTTTGTGCAATATGACTTATTTTCTCATATTTTTCTGCGCTCTTCTAAAACTACATTTTATG
This sequence comes from Allobates femoralis, assembly GCA_033576535.1. Classification (NCBI taxonomy): domain Eukaryota; kingdom Metazoa; phylum Chordata; class Amphibia; order Anura; family Aromobatidae; genus Allobates; species Allobates femoralis. The sequence continues at coordinate 372,546,969 of JARQOC010000002.1, forward strand.
GATGTTTTGGGCGTGGCCAGCAGCTGATAGGGAGCAGTGCAATGTGACAGCAGAGCATTAGTTAACAGGGATCCTGACTGAGCTGTGTGGAGCCAGATGACAGATCAGAAGTTTGTGCCAAGGAAAGAGGAGTTTGCAGGGATCCTGACATTCTCACATTACAGCACAATCGCTAAGCAATCTGATACATTGTCTCCTCATCAGCTGCAGTTAGTAGAGTAAGCCACACCCCCTTTCCCTTATATGATTACATGCTCAGTATTCAGTGTGAAGACGGATCTGACTGAAAATGAACATATGTCTGCTTCACACACAGTCTAGTGGGGACAACTTGTGGAAGGTTTATGAATAATGTTCAACCAGAATTTTCTAATGAAATATATTTGAAAGTTTATTAAAATCAATTGCTCTATGTTATTATTAAATAAAAATGTAAACAGCGCTTAAAGTCCAATGACATAAGCAAATATTGGGTTGGATATGTAAGTGGCTCACTATTTCTCATTTACGCTGGTGTTAACAACCGTATAACTCACGTAAGGACTGCCCGGACTGGCCAGCAGCTCTCCTGACCTGAGCGTGACAGCTTCATGTATTTCTATGCAGAAGACATGCTGGGGTCAGGAGTCCAGTCCGGGCATTTTGATGTGATCCTCACGTGAGTCATTATGGCAAAATAATTCCAGCCTTACAAGATTTTCTTCTGTACAACTTCGGTTTCAAAATTAACTGACAGCTTATTTTACAATGCAAGCGAGTTCAGAGCTTTGGAAGTGTCCAAACTGGATTGATATGTAGTGGATTTCCTGCCACAGATTTGCATGAAAAAGCATCTCTATATTGTAGCTCCAAACTGTGATTTCAACTACACTAAGGCTCCTTTCACATCAGCGGTATAGCAATTTGACGGTGGATCCGGCAGATGTCGCCGCATCTGCCGGATCTGCTGCGTAATAGCAGACTTGCGCCACCGATTCGGCAAGCCCCTTTCATTTTCTACGGGGCTTGCCGTCGGGTGCTGTAAATGCGGTATTGCCGAATCCAAGAGATCCCGCACTTGCGGCCGCGCAAAAAAGCCGTTGCCAGATATCATTGCCAATGATTTTCTTACAAAAATAACTATTTTAATTTGGGGATGATGAAAATTTAATCCAGTCTATGGACCGGTCCAAGTTTTATCCATAAAAAAAGGGTTATTATTTGTATTGTCACATGTCTGTCCATTTTTTACATCCACATGGTGTTGCCAAACATTCAAAGGGAATCTGCTAGCAGGGTTTTGCTGTTAATATGATGACAGCATGCTGTAATATTTAACACACAGATTTCAGAGATGTGTCTCACATCACACTGTGTGATGGTTTTACGTTTGTTTTAGCTTCAGAAAATTATCATTGCTGGACTAGGTCAGCTAGAGGTCAGTTAGTCTCCCCCTGCTGTAATTAGCACCTCACTGTCTATAGACATTGTACATGCAGAGTATGTATTGGACTAGGGCAGCTTTCTCATCTCTGCTGCATGCTAAATCTAAAGACTCAGTGTCAGAACTGTTGCACCCACTAAAATAAGAGATGTATAGTTGGACTCAGCATCTCCCTGCTTACATCATGCTGCTCTTAGATGTGGTAGGTAAAACCTGCTAAGGCCGGCTTCACACTAAAGTTTGGAGCTGTCAGGTTATGTCCGGTGTTTTGCAGGATGCATCGGACACAACCTGACAGCCCCGGACAAGCAGAACCGGAGGGCAACTGCTTTTTGCCGGCTTCATTGCTGGCGCTGTCCTGGGCTGAAATTTGCAGCACCGCGGCTGCAGGGGAGCTGGCCGCAGTGCTGAAATTTCAGCCATGGAGCTCTCTAGGTGCTGAAATTCAGTGACAGCTGCTTTTAACATGCCGCCACTCTTTCAGCACTAGGCGTCCGGTACCCGGCACAATTTTCTGCCGGATCCGATGTCCATACACTCCCGTGCTATGTGTGCCAGATTCGGGATGATCTGGTTTTGTCCGATTTTTATATCAAACACAAAAAATGTTGCAGACTCCGGATTTGTGTCCGAGGTAAAAACGGACAAAACCGGATCACCCCGGAAAAGCCCCAAACCAGATGGAAAATAAGAGCCATCTGGCACCATAGTGATACATGGGGAGCAAATTCAGATCCAGGGCTGTCCAGTTCACACCGGACAGCCCCAGACCCGAAAAAATGTGATGTGAAGCTGGCCTTACAGATTCCTTTAAGTGCACCTTCCCACCTGCTTTTATTTCATCTATCTCTGCCCTTTCTCTGGCTCTGTGTAGTCAAAGAAGAGTAGTAGTGGATATATACAGACAACAAGCAAATCGGAGGTGCACTTAAATATTTTTGGCATACCATGATACACCAAGAGCATGTTCCTACGGTACTTAAGATATATTATTTTATCTGTATTTTCAGTAATGAAAAAAAGAGACAGAAAAGTAGCAGAGGAAAGCTGGGTTCACACGAAGGTATATATATATATAAAAAAAAATTAATTTCATCCAGGGAACTCAGACAATTTTTATTTCCCACTTGTCATCCATGTACAATCCGTATGCAGTCAGTATACAATACTTTTGTTTTGAGAAGTTATTAATTATTTGCAAGTCCATATACTGTTTTCTATGTTAAAAATAACAATGTATTAGTAAAAAAGTAGATGTTATATTGATGTTCCATGAGGGTCTATTTTTTCTGCAAACCCATATACAGTTGTGGGGAATAGTATTGACACCCCTGCAATTCTGTCAGATAATACTCAGTTTCTTCCTGAAAATGATTGCAATCACAAATTCTTTGGTATTATTATCTTCATTTAATTTGTCTTCAATGAAAAAAACACAAAAAAATTGTCCTAAAGCCAAATTGGATATAATTCCACACCAAACATAACAAAGGGGGTGGACAAAAGTATTGGCACTGTTAGAAAAATCATGTGATGCTTCTCTAATTTGTGTCATTAACAGCACCTGTAACTTACCTGTGGCACCTAACAGGTGTTGGCAATAACTAAATCACACTTGCAGCCAGTTAACATGGATTAAAGTTGACTCAACCTCTGTCTTGTGTCCTTGTGTGTACCACATTGAGCATGGAGAAAAGAAAGAAGACCAAGAACTGTCTGAGGACTTGAGAAACCAAATTGTGAGGAAGCATGAGCAATCACAAGGCTACAAGTTCATCTCCAAAGACCTGAATGTTCCTGTGTCTACCATGCGCAGTGTCATCAAGATGTTTGAAGCCCATGGCACTGTGGCTAACCTCCCTAGATGTGGACGGAAAAGAAAAATTGACGAGAGATTTCAATGCAAGATTGTGCTGATGGTGGAAAAAGAATCACGACTAACATCCAAACAAGTTCAAGCTGCTCTGCAGTCCGAGGGTACAACAGTGTCAACCTGTACTATCCGTCTGCGTCTGAATGAAAAGGGACTGTATGGTAGTATACCCCGGAAGACCCCACTTCTTTTCCCGAGACATAAAAAAGCCAGGCTGGAGTTTGCCAAAACTCACCTGAAAAAGCCTAAAATGTTTTGGAAGAATGTTCTTTGGTCAGATGAACCAAAAGTAGAGCTTTTTGGGCAAAGGCATCAACATAGAGTTTACAGGATAAAAAAAGAGGCATTCAAAGAAAAGAACACGGTCCCTACAGTCAAACATGGCGGAGGTTGCCTGATGTTTTGGGGTTGCTTTGCTGCCTCTGGCACTGGACTGCTTGACCGTGTGCATGGCATTATGAAGTCTGAAGACTACCAACAAATTTTGCAGCATAATGTAGGGCCCAGTGTGAGAAAGCTGGGTCTCCCTCAGAGGTCATGGGTCTTCCAGGAGGACAATGACCCAAAACACACTTCAAAAAGCACTAGAAAATGGTTTGAGAGAAAGCACTGGAGACTTCTAAGGTGGCCAGCAATGAGTCCAGACCTGAATCCCATAGAACACCTGTGGAGAGATCTAAAAATGGCAATTTGGAGAAGGCACCCTTCAAATATCAGGGACCTGAAGCAGTTTGCCGAATAAGAATGGTCTAAAATTCCAGCAGAGCATTGTAAGAAACTCATTGATGGTTACCGGAAGAGGTTGATCGCAGTTATTTTGGTTAAGGTTGTGCAACCAAGTATTAGGCTGAGGATGCCAATACTTTTGTCTGGCCCATTTTTGGAGTTTTGTGTGAAATGATCAATGTTTTGCTTTTTTGCTTCATTCTCTTTTGTGTTTTTTCATTGAAGACAAATTAAATGAAGATAATAATACTAAAGAATTTGTGATTGCAATCATTTTCAGGAAGAAACCGAGTATTATCTGACAGAATTGCAGGGGAGTCAATACTTTTGGGCATAACTGTATAGATTTGAATGCACAAGTCTTAGGGTACCATTACACGTCGCAATATCGCAATGCAACATCGACAAAAAGTCACGTGGTACAGTCGTTGCCGTTGATATCATTCGTGCGTTGTGTCGTGTAAATGGGCAATGCAACTCGAAAAAAACCTACCTACGATATTGCAAGAAGATTGTGTAAGCCCTTCAACCGTACGATATTGTATATGCGATGTGGCAGGATCGTGCTGTGTGACGGCGCAACTACGATCTTTTTTACAACTTCCCCTGTTCACTACAATGTTAATGCTCGGTCACTGGGTTGCTCATACCCAGCGTAAAAATGTTGTGTACAACATCCTAGAAGCGTTGTCTGCCGATATCTCCCTGTGGGACATCTGATATGCAATCTTGGACAAGTGCCAAAAACGTGCGCATTCCCGTGAAATAGTATGCGATATCGGAACAATATTGCGACGTGTAATGGTACCCTAACCCATCATATGGAATAAGATGCATGTGGTAATTTCTTTTTACACATGCAAATTTGGTTAGTGAAAAAAAAAAAGGAAATCCAAATTAAATAATATTGTTCATAGTGTTGCCCATGTGCTGTCAATTTTTTGGACTAAAAATGCTCATGTGAACATATTGAAAATGTAACAAACAAATTGTTAATATAAAGGTACCGTTACACGAGGCAATGTTGCCGGCAACATCATCCAAAAGTGACATAGGCATCGCTGTTGCCGTTGAAATCGCTAGTGCGTTGCAACATGTGACAGGGGGATTCAACGGCGATAAGTTGCTTCAGCGGAGTTGCCAGGTTTATGAACATGTTGTGAAACCTGGCGATGTTGCTCAGGCGATCTGCTAGTATTACTCTGTGTGAAATAGCAATAGTGATGATGAAAGCAACTTCCCCTATTCATTACATTGATAAGGATCGCTCGCTGGGTTGCTCATACCCAGCGAACGAAATGTGCTTTCAACATCGTTGTTCAGTTGCCTATGATATGTCTGGGTGTGACATCTACAAGGTAATCTTGGAAAAGTGCCAAAAACGTGCGCGCTCCCGTGAAGTTGCCAGCAACATCGCAGCAACGTTGCCTCGTGTAACGGTACCTTTAGGCAACGTGCACTTGAGTACTTGGTGAGTTTTTTTACCTCAATGTTTATACAGTAAGTTACTCAAAAGACAGTTATCAAAGAATGTGGATAGGAACTCGTAAGCATGGGGATCCTTGACGGGGATTACGAGCTTATATGGTCTGGCCATAACATCTACAAATACCTCATAAGAAAATTTTGAATTCAAAAAAATTTTTTGCACTTTTTCATCTTTTTGCAGGGTGCAGCTGGGCCCCTGGGTGCGTCATTCATTTAGTGGTGCAGAGGCATCGTACCAGGTGGCCCACCTGGTCCAGTGGCCGGTTCTGGATCAGTGGGTGGCATATTGACACTCTGAACCATATGTATCAGTGTGAATGGCGCCCTATGTATGCAAACATCTGTGCATAGTAAATGTTGTCTTTCACCTCCTCCATGTTTTGGCTGTTGAGAGTGATTACATCAGTATCTAGCACTTGTGTTTACCTCTACAAAATGGGGTCTGGCTTTATCCTGCCAAGTGGATTAGTTAACAGGTTCTTTGGCAATACATGGTATGTTTCTCAGTGTTAATAAACCAAAACCAGGAGTGGAACTTCAAAATAGATTACATGAATGCAATGATACAGAGTGAAGGTACCGTCACACTCAGCGATACGGCTTCCAAATCGCCAGCAATTTGACGTGAGCGCACACATTTTGGGAACTTTTTTGCACATCGCCGTCGCCCTGTCACATATAGAGATCTCGCCTGCGTTCTACGGCTATCCTGTGTTCCTGAAATTGCCTGCAGAAGACCGGAAGCACAGGCGATGTTGCTTCCACATCGCCCAAATACACAAATTTACGGCGATATGGAAGTCATATTGCTGCTTGTGATGGAACCTTTCAATGATTTATTTCAAACAAATCACAAGATAAAATGATAAGGTTCAACCAAAGAACAATACAATTGGTTATAATGAAAAAAAGAATATTAAATATGTGCTACACAAGTTCTGAATGTGATTAAGTACTCTGAGTATTCCATAATGCTAACTAACAGATACTCCTATCCTTAGAGTTTTTCTGTCTTGGAAGTGTCAGTCTCCTAGGTGTCAGTTCCAATCCCACTTATCCAATAATATAATCAATTAACACACTAGTGGTAAAGTTAAACCGCCAAGCAGCAAGTCCAACATTAGTGGATATTTTTCTCCAACTAGGTAACATATGTCTAGACAGGAAGCAATAGCCCAGTTCATATATGTCATCTACTGGTGAAGTTATTTGGTCTTTGGTATTCGGGTTCATTCTGGAGTCGATTTTTGGTGTTTGGGTTCTGTGTGGATTCGATGTTCAGGCTCCTTCTTGAGGTGATGTTATGTGTTTGGTCTTCAGGTTTCATCTATAGTTGATGCTTCTGACTTTCAAAGAGGTCTGGTCTGTTATAGCGACTTTTCCAATAATGGTGACTGTGGGCCAAATATACTATTCAAGGCCCAGTCCGCCACTTCCCCATCAGTTTCCTTCCAGATCTTGGAGGCAAATCCTCCCCTTCTCTGCCATACTCTGTGTTATGTATTCTTTACTATTTACTTGAAATTCTCAATCACCAGGTCTAACATTGGCCCGACATTAAGAATTTCGACCTTAACTCCAGCTGGCAATACAAAGCTGACATTAACCCCTTATTACCCAGCTTGCCACTTTTACATGGCAACTAGAAGAGCCGAGTAAAGTGCCAGGAATTGGCACTTCTTATGAACGTGCCAATTTCTGGGGCGGCTGCGGGCTGCTACTCTATAGTGTGAAGGACCCAATCACAATGCGCCCTCTCCACGCTGAGAATACCAGCCATCAGCTGCCTAGTTTTACCTTGGCTAGCAATTAAAAATAGGGCAGAGCCAACAATTTTTTTTTTTGCCACCAAGGTAAAAATAGGCAGTTGAGGGTGGCAACTCTCAGCTATCCACTTTATCTGTGCTAGACTGAAAAATACAGCAAAGCCCTATGCATTTTTTCCTTTACATATTTATTTTACACACTATAACCAGATTGGTTGCCATACACTATTGTTTTTGACAACCAAGCACAGACATTATCCAGGTTGTGGAAATGCAGTATGATTGCAACAGCCAATAACAGACGTTTTCTCAGAACATGAACATCTGTGATTGGCTGTTACTGGCCAGTGAAGTGAACATGAAGCTTAATGGGTGAACCAGGAAGAAAGTGAGCAAGAGAGAGGGAAATTGTGAGTGGAGGCAAGCAAGTGGAGACTGGTATGATCAATCTGTGTGTGTCTTTCTGTGTATGTGTTAATTGAGCTGTGTTTGGTAGCTTTTGGACACCGGTAAAGGATGTTTTGTATGTTTTTGATGTTGACTGCCATTGATTTTAATGGTGTTTAGGTGGTTCGCGAACACCATGGCATTCGGTGAACCGACCCAAAGTTTATCTTCTATTATTGTGGAGAAGCTGGTTTTGGAGGAAAAAGGCTGAATAGTTATTAGGAGGGGTTGTGGGGACTCTGGGTCAAACATTATTTTGATATCAATCTTCTGCTTGAAGAAAGAGGCAAAGTCTTCAGCTGAAATGATCATTTCTGCAGTACAAAGCCATGTGTTAGCAGGAATCAGACAGTGCTGTGTTGAAGCACCCTAAGGAGACTAGTAAAATAGAGTAAAAGTGTAAAAAAAAAAACTGTTTTTAGAAATATTAAAAAATTACATAAATCAACTAAAAGTTCAAGTCACATCCCTTTTGAACCATTGAAAATATAACTATTAAAAAAACAAACACATATTTGGTATCACCGTGTTCAGAAATGTTCGCTCTATCAAAATCTAAAATAAATTACACTAAGCATAATGGAGATAAAAGTACAAATGACAAAATGAAGTTATATTGGTAATCGCAATATTTCAATATAATGCAATAACAGGTGATCAAAATAGCACATCTACCCAAAAATCGTATAATTAAAAATGTTAGCTCAAGAAACAAAAAATAAGCCATCACACAGCCCCAGATCCTGAAAAATTATAACTTTATGGGTCTTGGAAAATGGAGCCAAAAGCGCAATTTTTTTTTTCCTACAAATTTGTGAATGGTTTTTCACCACTTAAATAAAAATAAAATTATACATGTTTGGTATCTACAAACTCGTACCGACCCGAAGCATCATACTGACATGTCAATTTTATCATATAGTGAACATGGTAAATAAAAAATAAAACAAAACCACTGTGGAAGTTCACTTTATTTTTGCAATTTCACCACACTTGGAATTTTTTCCCAGTTTCCTGAACACTACATGGTAAAATTAATGGTGTAATTCAAAAGTATAACTCGTCCCACAAAAGGCAAGTCCCCATATGGCTATATTAACAAAAAAATAAAAAAAGTTATGGCTCTTGGAAGAAGAGGATGGAAAAGCAAAAACAAAAAATGAAAAATTATTGTGTGGTGAAGGGGCTAAAGGCCAACCATATATGGTCCTTCTGTGGCTGGTAATATCTAGCACTATCATACATTTGGCAGCATTTACTTTTAGCATGAAAACGCAAAGTGTTGGCAGGAAAACGTTTTTGGGTACTTTCACATCAGCGGTTTTTTTAAATCGCGGCAGATGGGGTGAAAAAAGGGCATCTGCCGCGATTACCACATAACCGTTGCACTTGCGGCACAGTTGCGGCAAGCCCCATAGAATGTCTATGCGGGCTTACGGCAGGTGCGGCAAGTGCGGTATCGGCACTTGCGGCAGGTGCAGCTGCAAAAAAAACGTGGCTGACCGCGGTATTTTTCGCGGCCGCACCTGCCGCAAGTGCCGAAACCGCACCTGCCGCACACTTACCGCAAGCCCCATAGACATTGCATGGGGCTTGCCGCAACTGTGCCGCAAGTGCAGCCGGTATGCGGTAATCGCGGCAGATGCGTTTTTTTCACCGCATCTGCCGCGATTTCAAAAAACCGCTGATGTGAAAGTAGCCTTAGACATTTTAAGTTGCCGTTTTTGCCATCTATTTAAAAGGGTTAAAAACGCTAAAAAAACTAATTGACTTGCTGCAAATTTGAAAGAAAAAACATTGATTTTTTAAATATGTAAGGAAAATAAAAGAATATGCATGAGATTTCAAAAATCTAATCAATATCCATTTGCAATACTTAATTACTTAACTTGTGAAACAGCAAAAGTTTAGTTCTATTTTATTTTTTTTTATGATCCATTATCCCTTTTGTGTATGATGATATATTTATAGGGTTTTATTTTAGTTCCTTCTGCCCTAAGTAACATATTGGCCCCTTTCACATCTAAACCTGGACTGCGTTTTGCTTCATTTGCATCCACGTTTTTGGCTGTGTTTTGAAAATGCACATGCATTTTCAATGCATTTTCAATTGAAATCAATGGGGCCAAAAACGTATGCGTTTGGATGCATTTTTAACTGTAAAAACGCATAGAAGCACAAATGAAGTAAAACGCAGCCCAGGCTTAGGCTAGGGTCAAACTTGGCATGCATTTTTTTAGACACCCATGAGTATCTGCATGCTTTTTTCCATTTCTGCATGAGATTGTTAAGGTGTTTGATGACACCATGCGTTTTTTTGGTGGTTTTTCAAAAACGCAAAGTTTTTTAGAAATCGCATGCGTTTTTTTAACATGGGCAGCGCTGCCCATAGATCTTACTGTATAAGCATGCAGGACCATGGACAGCACACATACTATATCTACAATCGCTATAGTATGCACGCTGCTCCCAGAGAAGCCTGCGGCTTCATTCATAAAAATGTACAGCAGCCGACAGGAGGCGGCTACTGTACATCTGCAATGGCATCATTATATGCCCACCTGAGTGGGTGGTATGTCTCTAGGGGGGTGGGCACTCCCTAGAGACATTCTAGACACATTTATTAATAAACTTTCATCTTTTAAAACACTGAGAACAGTTTGCTCATCCCTGCGGCAGCAGGGATGAGCAAACTATCTGGTAATCGGATTGCTCTGGATTACACAACCAGAGCAATCCGGTTACCGGATTGCGGCTTCAGCAATCCGGTTATGGGATTGCAGCTTGTCTGAAGCTAATTGCGTTCACCGCATCCGGATCTGGATACGGTGAATGCAATTCTATTTTTAAGTGTGACCCTAGTCTGAGATGTGAAAAGGGCCATTGTGTTATTAAATGAATGTCTTGAGGTTTCCCAGATTCTTGATAAAATGAGGTAGTTGGAGTTAGTATTTTCCCAGACATGCCAATATCCATGTATCCATTATGCAGAACATACCTGAATCAGACAGGTGGAGACCTGCAAAGCATTGGCACTAAATCTACCAATGTAGACAATTAGAGAAACATGAGAAAGGGTGTACTGTTTAAAGAGAATCTGTCACGGTGATACAAGCTGATCTAATGATGTAAACCTTTGTGACTTGGGAGCTCCTACACCCACTAAAAGAACTCTGAAATTTCATTTAAATGTTGTCTATTTCTAAAGCGACTTCATTTATGAATGCAAGTGCATTAGGTGTAAAATGTACCTTTAGTTTCAGGTGACTATTTCTGGCTGTGATGTGACTTGTACCCTGTTTATTGCACCAGGTTTCCTCCCTGCCTGATCTATCTGTATTTTTAGTGTATTATCACTAAATTAGTGAAGACTAGTTGACATGATGACTCCTTAAAGAGTACACAGAGAAAAGATGTATTACTACTATAATGTCTCAATGTACCACATATGCAGAAGCAGCAGCATGATGTAGGACATTATAAGGCAGTAGTGAGCAGTGTAATCATGAATTCAAGACAAAGCTAAATGTTTACTATGAGGTATCAGCATTTTCAGCATGTGTGATGCCCCACCAGGTAAGCTGCCACCAGAGGTACTGCACTCCTGTGATTAGGCTAGGGTCACATATGGGTCCTTGCATCCTTTTCTAGGATGCGTGAAAGGATGCTGTTTTTTCACATGCCATTTTTTTGCATTTTTTTCATTTTGAGCGCTAGCGTTAACGCTTGGTACATATATATACCATGCGCTAACGCATGTGTTTCCCATAAGCTCCCATGTTAAAAAGACGCATGCGTTTTTGCAAATGCCCCAAAAACACTGCTTACTGCATTTTTTGGTGTTTTTGCAAAAACGCCTAGTGTCAAACGCATTGCACTTTTCCAATGCGTTTTTTACATGGGAGCCTATGGAAGCGTTAATGCTAGTGTTTTTCAACATTTAAACTTAAACAAAATGCAAACTTTTAGCGCTTCCATGATGCTAATGTGACCCTAGCCTTAGGGAGCGTTGTGCCTCTGCTCTCCAGGTGTTGGGATGGTGCAGTTGAACCAAAGCACACACACAAACACACAACCCGTAGGCCCCAGGGACGGTGGGTGGATCCGAAGGGAGGACCCAGGTCAAAAAGGGGACAGGGAAGTGTAGTCAGTAGTTAGGAGAGGAGAGACCATTGGGAAAGGAGAGGAGTGGAAGTCGGGAGTGTAGAGGCGGTGTGGTTCCGACTCACGGGGCTGGAGTACGACCACGTTCGCCCAGGGAGGGAAAGACAGCGAGGTGTGGAGGAAGAAGGGAGTCCTTGGGGTATAGATTGAGACGTAGATCCCCGTATGCCTGTATCTGGCGAGACAGAGGGGCTGGTGGACGACACAGGGACCTAGTCCTGAACACGGCACGGAAGCTTCATGCCCGAACCGTTGAACGGGAAGCCTCAGACTTTTAATGGGACCTGTGGCCAAACACCCGACACAACTTGGAGAAGGCTGCTGAACAAGAACAGTGCCCCGGGAAGGGGTACAAGTAAGCACTTGTGGCTGTCGGTACCTGAGCTCTGTGTGCAGAGGCGCTGGGAGCCTGGGGGGGCAAAGCAGTATCACGCTCGCCCCAGAAGAGAGAAGAGAACTACCCCTTATAGCACTGAGAGAGGGACCACCAGAGAAGGAAACACCTAGTGACATGAAAAGGGGCCCCAACCAAGGTTTGACTGCACCAACCTGCTTCTGGAGACAAAGCTGAACCGGAGGTTGGAAAGAGATGTACCTGGTGGCCATGCTGAAACTACCAAGTAAAAGTAACAGAACTGCAGCTGTGGTGTGTGAGACCTCACCTAGACCTAACCCGGCAGAGCAGCGCCATGGCGTGGTCATCGACTTCCATCTTCGAGACGGCTGGGGGTTCATAAAGGGGTACAGCTTAGAGCAAGAGGTTTTCGTCAGCAGAAGAGACATCGAGTCATATCTCCCGAAGGGAGATGGTAATGGGAGCTGTGGCCAAACCCCCGACACAACTTGGAGAAGGCTGCTGAACTAGACAGCAGTGCCCCGGGAGGGGATACAAATAAGCACTCATGGCTGTCGGTATCTGAGCTCTGTGTGTGGAGACGATGAGAGCCTGGGGGGAAGAGCGGTGTCACACTCGCCCCAAAAGAGAACTACCCGTTATAGCACTGAGAGAGGGACCACTAGAGAAGGAAACACCTAGTGAGATGGAATGGGGCACCAACCAAGGATTGACTGCACTAACCCGATTCTGGAGACAAAGCTGAACCGGTGTTTGGCAAGGGATGTACCTAGCGGCCATGCCAAGTAAAAGTAACAAAACTGTAGCTGTGGTGTGTGATACTTTCTTTAGTGGCGCCCACAGGCCGCAGAGGCTGCATTAGACTTCGGGGTACTGATGACCCAGTGAACATCTGCCAAGGTACGAACTGACTCCTCCATCCTACTGCCCTGGGGACCGCGCTCCACCTGCGGGGAGTGGAGCCATCCAAGCTGCCGGTCACCGTCCCCAGAGGTTCTGAAGCAGAGCGGCTGCCCTGGCCTTATACCGCAAGTGGAGTCATAAATACCTCTTTCCCTTGTCATCGCTCGTAATCTACCCCTGTTTATTTTACTATGACACCGCCAGGGTCACGGGACCGAGTCTCGGCTAAGAACCAAGAAGTGAAGAAGAAAAACTGCTGCCTGGTTCACGAGTCTTCCCTGGACCTGGCACATGTATTTGTTCTTTTCTCTTTCAGTTTTTTTTTTTTGACTCATACTGTGGAAAGGGGACATCATGCTTAAAGGGGTTGTCTCACAAACAAAGTTAATTTTAATCATTAGATCTTGGCATAATAATTTCCACAATTGGATGCGTTTAACCCTGCTGTTCTGATCACATTTACAATACACTTTGTACTGTTTCGGTTCAATATGACCCGAACTATAAAAATGTTGATTTTAGCTACTCTGGTTATTTGAATACTTATGTCATTACTAGCTGTGAGCCCGATTCTAAAGAATCGGGAGTCTAGAATCCGTACCAATGAGAGTGGCGATTATGGGTATGGAGCTCAGCGGGGAAAGCGCTGACTTCCATGCCCGGCACCTGGTTATGTTTTAGGGCACGACGGTCGGCGGCACCGTGGTCAGCGCTTTGAGCGCCGAAGTCTGTAGCTGGGCGAAGACCTTCGGTGTTCGCCCAGCTACTGACGGGGGGCACCGGCGGATGTCGGGCTCCATGTGGGGAGCAGTGGTGGAGCTAGGGCTTCAGGCGGGGGAGACCGCTGCAGCTCGGGCTCCTGCCGGGGAGCAACGCCGGAGCTCGGGCTTGTAGCGAAGGGCACCGCTGGAGCTCGGGCTCGTGGCTGTGGGCACCGCCGGAGCTCGGGCTCCTGCCGGGGACCACCGCCGGAGGTCGGGCTTGTTGCGGGGGGGCACCGCAGGAGCTGGGGCTCGTGGCACCGCCGGAGCTCGGGCTCGTGGCGGGGGGCACCGCCGGAGCTCGGGCTTTTTGCGGGGGGCCCCGCAGGAGCTCGGGCTCCTGCCGGGGACCACCGCCCGAGGCACTGTGGAAGACATGGAGGCTATATGGTTTTTCAAAATGGCGCTGAATGTAAGGCGCTGTGCTCATTGGTTGTTGTGTGCTGGCGCCGACCAATGAGCATAGCGCCTCACTTCTCATAGAGATACATGGAGGAATGAGGCGCTATTCTCATTGGTCGCTGTATATTTTTAAACATGGCGCCGTGATTCTGATTGGCGGCTGACTTCCCATAGAGATAGATGGAGGAATGAGGCGCGAATCTCATTGGTCAGTGTATATTTTTAAACATGGGGCCGTGATTCTGATTGGCGCCTGACTTCCCATAGAGATACATGGAGGAATGAGGCGCGAATCTCATTGGTTGGTGTATATTTTGAAATATGGCGCGGTGATTCTGATTGGCGCCTGACTTCCCATAGAGATACATGGAGGAATGAGGCGCTATTCTCATTGGTCGCTGTATATTTTTAAACATGGCGCCGTGATTCTGATTGGTGCCTGACTTTCTATAGAGATAGATGGAGGAATGAGGCTCGAATCTCATTGGCCGCGATGTATTTTTTAACCTGGCGCCGTGAATCTGATTGGTCGGCGCTCAGCGGGGAGACCGGGGAGTTGGATGCCTGGGGCGTGGTTATGTTTTGGGCCACGGTGTTCGGCGGCACTGCGGTTTGAGCGCGGAAGTCTGTAGCTGGGCTTGTTGCGGGGGGCACCGCAGGAGCTCGGGCTCCTGGCGGAGAGCCCCACCGGAGGTCGGGCTTGTTGCGGGTGAGCTCTGGCGGGGTCGACGGGGTGTAGGTGTGCAATGGCCGCTTGGCGGCATTGCTCGGCTGGGGCATGCGCCGGTGCCAATGCTTTGCGGCCAATGCTTCGTGGGTCGCGTGGCTGCTGGGAAGTATCGCCGAAACTTATGGAAGTGCGTTAGGGGAATTATATATCTGATTATCAGTATCTATTATTTAATAGCCGTAGCGACTTTCGGCGCTACTCCCGTGGCTTTGTTCGTGGGCCGAATGACCAAGGGCCGGGGGGTTGGTGCTGGTGGATTTTTGTTTTTGTATTTTCTTGCTGACCAAGGGGGGGGGAGCTGTTGAAAAAAAAAATTCCTTTTTGCTAACCACTTTCAAAAATCGCAAGTAGGGCTGAAAAACGCATGCGAGTTAGGCTTTGCGAGTTTGCCTTTCCGAGTTTGCTACTGCGAGTTTGTAATTGCGAGTTTGCCGTTGCGAGTTTGCCTTTCCAAGTTTGCTATTGCGAGTTTGTGATAGGGAGTTTGGCTTTGTGAGGCAGTCACGCACACGACGATGGAAACAGTGCCGAATCTTACGGAAGTGAGTTAGGGTAATTATATATTAGATAGTAAGTACCAATTCAGATTGGGTTACAGTGCGTCTTCCTGAGTTCTTTAAAACCAATGATCCCTTTATGGGTATCTTGTGGATGCAGCAGAGCTGGATGGAGCTGGTCTGTGTATCCAGTGTAGGCTGTATATTGCAGTCCTATGGTAAATGCCACAAACCCCTGGTGATCACACAGTGAACTCTCCGCTCTGCTACATGTGATCAGGGCTACAGATATTGAGTGATTTTTGTTTTGTAACATCATACCTTTGCCAAGTTTAAGACAATGCAGTAAGTTTCCCTGCAGTCATATGTAAACCATAGAATGTGATAGTGCAGGTTTTGGCAAACATCACTCTGAACACAGAGCAGCTGTAGTCAGTGATGTAGTAGAGCTGAGTGTGTCACTCTGTGCTGAGCTGAGCCTGTGCAGTGGTTGTTGTTCTCTTGCTTCACCTGCAGTCCTATGTAAGTAATGGCACAAATGGAACATCATTTCACAAAAAGTTGTGTTATCTAGCAGACTCAGCTCTGCTACATGTGTAGGTGAGGTCAGCGATATAGTGGGGGGAAGTGTTGGACTCACTTGTTGTTGCTGGATGAGCGGGAAGCTGGCAGGACTGTGTGATCCGGGGTCTCAGGTCATTAGTGTCTGTCTGTCCAGTGTCCAGGACAGGGGGATGCTGCTGTTCTGTGGAGGGGGAGGCTGCATCTGACAGAGGGAGGGCTGCTCTGCAACAACTACAGGAAGAAACAGAAATGTTTGTATCCTGGAGAAGCCGAGAGGAAGGAGAGAGAGAGAGTAGAGCTGAGTGATGTCAGTGTGTGCACCAGGGCCAGGAGCTCTGGAGAGGTTTGCTACTGCGAGTTTGTAATTGCGAGTTTGCTACTGCGAGTTTGTAATTGCGAGTTTGCTACTGCAAGTTTGTAATTGTGAGTTTGCTACTGCGAGTTTGTAATTGTGAGTTTGCTACTGCGAGTTTGTAATTGCGAGTTTGCCTTTGCTAGTTTGCCTTTCCAAGTTTGCTATTGCGAGTTTGTGATAGCGAGTTTGCCTTTGTGAGGCAGCCACGCACACGACGACGGAAACAGTGCCGAATATGACGGAAGTGAGTTAGGGTAATTATATATTAGATAAACTGTATATGAACATGGTTGATCATAAACAAATGAAAAATTAAATTGAAACTTTATTATTCTTTTTTTTTCAGAAAAAGGTTACACAGGCTGTTTGCAATTGTGTTCGCTTTATAGCATTCTGCACCCAAATAACAAACATGCTTTAGATTACTATTACTATAACATGAAATCTAACTACCGTAAATATAACTTTGTGTTAACATATTTTATAAAACAACAAATGAAAAATAATGAAAACTTCAGTTTTTCTTTTTTATCTCTAAAGAAAGGTGAACAGGTTCATGCATTTTTACGTTGAACACAGTAATAAAACACATGTCTTTACATAGATATTTTGCACACCCAGCACGCCAGATTTGTTTTATTGTCACAAGAAGATGGACAGAAGCTCCATCTCTTCCTTTATTGGCTGGTAGCTGTGCTGGTGGAGGCTGTGGAGTCTCTTTCTTGAGCATGCTGCTGGATACTCTTCACAATGTCTGCTGCTCCTTCACATCTGAGGTTTAATCTTATGGCTTCGATATACGGCCTAACCAGGGATTTTCCTAAATCTTCAATAAAAATTCTTCTTTCACGCAGCTTATTTCCATTGTAATTCGAGTTGATTTCTCTACATAAAACATGTGTTGTATGCCGAAACATCCAGAATGTTGTAAAATATTATCATTGGCCAATGATTAGTTTTACGTTTACATGTATATGTTGATATTCTTGATCTAGTGTATCAACTGCCCATTTTGTGGCATTATAATCTAATGTCACGTCCGGCTTTCTGTCTTCTCTATTACTTATTGCATTGTCATGGTGCATTGTGCTCATTAGAATTACATGTTTATTTTTTGGGGAACCTAAAACACAACTGTTGTATCTCCAGTAAAGTAAAAAGTAGAACTATACACATCTCTTTTACTAAGGATACCTTGCGGCAGTTCTGGCTTGTTTTTCCTTATAGCACCCAGCATGGTAAGTTGTCTTTTTTTCAACATCTGGCCTAGTTGGTAGGATGTGAAAACATTGTCACGTGACATTTAGTCCTTTTAGTCCATGAGTTACAGCTCAGTGTCCTCTCTCACAGAATCCAAGTGTCTTCTCTCTCAGGATTGAAAGTAAAACTACTTGTGTCCTTTCTTACAGAATTTAAAGAGAGATGACTGGTTAGTACTTGCTCACTGATAAGAACAGTGAAACCTCAACCCTTTTGAATAATGAGATGAAGTACACAGAAAAATAAATACATTTTGCAGGCAGAAATAATTAGTGACCTGTTGAAGGGTATAAAATATTATCGGGTCATATTGACCCGAACAGTACAAGTGTAAAAATCAGTGTGTAGCTAAAAGTAGGGATGAGCGAGTCCTAAATTACTCGGAATCGCTAGACCCGCACAAGTCCGAGTCCAGGACTCGCTACTCGTTGCGAGTCTAGCGAGTCCAATGTTAATGAATAGGGAACCGAGTAATAGCGAATAATGCGATTTACAAATCGCTGATGTGTCTCTGAAAGTGTGCGAGTCCAAACTCGCAGGTTTTTCTATTATTTGGAGCCGATGATGCTAGGGGGAAGCGATTCTCCTGCACACACCATGCTTTAAGCAAAGAGGAAACGACTCGCTCTGACAGACGCACACACAGAGCAATCCATTCCACAGAGCAATCATGGCCGGCCGTGTCACTGTGAACACGCTGCGTTTGATTCCTCTGGTGGAGGCTCGGCCACTGCTATGGCTCCCAACAGACCCTGCCTATGGGGATAACATCATGAGGACTACTGCCTGGAGAGAGATCGCCCAAGTGATGTTCCCTGCGTTCCATCTGAGTGGCCATGATGAACAGAGCAATATGAGTAAGTAAAATGAGTTCACCCGTTATATATTGCATTTACTGTATATATACTCGTGTATAAGCCGACCCGTGTATAATCCGACCCCCCTATTTTTGCCCCCAAAAACTGTGAAAACATATTGACCGCCATCCTGGTATACAGCGGCTATCACTGGTAGACAGCCCCCCAGCAGAGTATACAGCTCCCCCTGCAGAGTATACAGGCCCCCAGATGGGTATACATGCCCCCATATTATGGTATACAGGCAGGGGCGGACTGACCCAGGTGCCTGGGGGGCAATTGCCCCCCAGGCCGGCGTATTTTCCCCTATTTTGGTCCGCCTGGACCATGAAAAGGGCTGCCGCCTGCACGGGTCATGCGGCTGCAGGAGCATGAAGCAGCCGCATGACCCTGAAGCAGCAGCCGGAACCGGAAGCTCCTGGCCGCGCGATGACGTCATCAGCGCACGGCTGCGGCCGGGAGTGAGCATCTGTGAGTGGCGTGCGGCTGCGACTGGGAGCGAGCGGCTGTGAGGAGCGCGAGGCTGCGGCTGGGAGCGAGCCCTAGGAGACTGCGGGAGCTGCGGTGACTGAGAGGCGGCCGCCAGTCATCACCCCCCCACCCCCCGTCCTCACCTGTGTCGGGCCGGTGAGGGAGGGCTGCCACCCAAACTGTAGGGTGCCAGTCAGTCCCTGTATACAGGGCCCTCAGTGGGTGTACAGCCCCCCCAGCAGTGGGTATACAGGGCCCCCAGCAGTGGGTATACAGGGCCCCCAGCAGTGGGTATACAGGGCCCCAGTGGGTATACAGGGCCCCCAGCAGTGGGTATACAGGGCCCTCGTGGGTATACAGGCCCCCCATAGCAGAGTATACAGGACCCTCAATGTGTTATCATGCGCCGTCGCATAGTTGCCTATATTTGGATGGGGTCACAACAGTACACTTAGTTTAAGGGCTGGTGCTCCTGGCTCTTACGGCCAGGGGGATGGGTGTATATTAATACCACTAATGAGCAGAGTCTGGTGCCCGCACTATTACATTCTCTATGCGTTGACATGT
The DNA here is from genome assembly GCA_033576535.1 of Allobates femoralis. Taxonomy (NCBI): domain Eukaryota; kingdom Metazoa; phylum Chordata; class Amphibia; order Anura; family Aromobatidae; genus Allobates; species Allobates femoralis. The sequence continues at coordinate 372,566,578 of JARQOC010000002.1, forward strand.
GTCCTGCCTCATTTGTGATAGTGTCCACGTGAGCTCAATGTCCGTAATGCTGTTGATGTTCCACACTGTCGTGTCACTGTGCCTTGTATACACATTACACACACAACATGAATAAAATGTTATTGTTGATTTGTACACATACTTTTGGTGTTTCAAATATTACACATGTCTAAACCCGGTTTGAAATCATTTCACAGTTGACCATCTTCAAAAACGTTGGAGGAGCTGCCGCGATCAACATAAGAAACAGCATCGCCAGATCGCAGAGGGGGACCCGGGAGCAGCTCCAGAGCTGATCTACAAGCACTACGACCGGCTGTCCTTCCTTGGACCGGTGGCCCGTATGCCAAGGTATGTGTCTGCAGCACTGTTGTCTACTATTATTATTATTTATTTATATAGCGCCATTAGGTTCCATGGTACTTTACATGAGGATAATGGTTAACTACAAAAAACAGTAAAGGAAGACAATCAGGTCGTACAGGTGCAAGAGGAGAGGACCCTGTCCACGAGGGCACACAGTGTACGTATGAAGCTCTATAATGAGTGTGCTGGTTTACATACCCACACTGGGGTTTGTTTCTGCCATGGTGCAACAGATTTCTATTACCTTTGGCAATGATCCAGGACATACACATTTATAGTCACATTGTGACGTTGGGACAAATAAGCAGGGTGGGCAGACACAATGTTCCGTGACCTCACAATTAGCTATTATTGTTGGCATGTTTGTGGAACAAAGCCATGTTCTTCCCTGCAATGGCCTCTAAGGTGTGTGGCCTTGTCTGGTTTGCCTGTCGTAAGCATCATTTGTATGTGTTCCTAATGGCCTCCCTCCACTTGCATAAGGGCCACATACATCCCTACACGTTTAGTTGTGGGTGTTTTTTTCGGCTAAATAACGTTGCAAGGATATACCCCTTTTGCACTAAACTGTTTGTACACCATCCCAGATTGTTGACACAGTCATACACATTTGAGGACATACTCTGTATCACTACAAATACGTGTGGGTGAGTTTTCCCATGGGTATATTTGGGGCTGCAAGGTGATGGTGTACATATTAGGGCCCACATGTGAATTTAATTGTTTTGTTGTTAACTGATGGCCACATTAAGAATCCTTCGAAAAACATAGTGTATTAATGCTGTATAAAATTAAACTTAAAGGGGCCATATTTTCAGTGCAACAGGCTTTTATGTCCAAGGTCCTTTATGGAACAAGAAGTTTGCCCTTGCTGTTCCCGGCTTTGTGTTCGGCCCCGTTGGAATAATTGTAAAACTGTTCATCTGGGAATACCACCTTGTTTGGCACCAACGATGTGTGACCTGCTGATCAAAAACAACCCCATACTCTATGTCCATTACAGTCGTTTCAAAATCCAAGCCATATGTTTTGTGGGTTTTATTTACCAAGACATTCCTGATTAGCATACATGGCAGCAACAAGGAGTGTAGGCCACTAACGCCGAATGCTCATGTGTCACCTATGCTGCAGGACTCCATTTACTGTCTTGCTCACCTGCCCTATAGATGTGGGTTATGTGCTTTGAAACCAAGGCCGCCCACACTGCGTCTTTTACTGTCCATCTGATGGTAAACAACCCTGAAGAATGTGTTTGCCTCAAAGTGTCAGGCTATAGCTTTGTCCACATAAAGTTACAACAAAAAGTAAATGCTATACTTGTGGCCACTAATGTGTCTTCAAGTGCCTAAATAGCTGTCCTGCCTAAGGCAGGGCACAGTGTAATTGGGCAGACAAATGATTAAATTTCAAATGTAATGTCAAAAAATCGAGGACCAACACTACCCACACATAGAATATTGGTTGAGGCATGAGCCAAAATGTCCTAATTTATTGGCTGCAATTCAATCTTAAGGTCAACAATGAAAACACAGAATACACAGATATGGGAGCCATGGACGAGGGTTGAGAAAGAAGTGGATGGAGATAGTGGCTGAATAGTCATTATTATATATATTGTATTATATTAAATATTATATTATATATATATATTGTATACGTTTGAACCCCTTCCCTGGTTTACATAGATGATATAACCTAAAAGTTTGGTAAATTAAGTATGTCAAGTTAAAAGTGAAGTCAGGGGGACGTTTTTTTCATGTGAACCATTGGTGTTATTGATAGTCTAGATTAGATGGGATGGGGGGGTGGGGGTTAATAAGGGGGGGAAAAATTATGTATTATTATGGAATTAGCAAACAAAGTGACGTATTCCTTTATGTTATGTACAGTTGGTTATTCTTTAATAATAATAAAAAATATCTGATTCAGAATACACTGGTACACAGAGTCAAAAAAGCGTGCAACTTAATGTTTGACCTATGGTTTTGTTTCCAAATGCAATGCATTCACCAAACTTTTTTGGCCTTTACCCACAGAGATGCTCACTACCGCAGGCGCCGTGCTAACCCTCCACCACCACAGCTGCCTGAACAGGCGAGGGAGGCCCCTGAAGCACCTGAAGTGGAGGAGCAAGGCCAAGCTGGTGGAATACCACCACCTCCACCGCCGCCGCCACCAGCACCAACACCACCACCACCGCCGCCACCAGCACCAACACCACCATCACCGCCGCCACAAGCACCAACACCACCACCACCGCCGCCACCAGCACCAACCCCAGCTTTGGGGCATGTCCGGCCGCAAGAGGAGGAACCTGGATGCCCACCTCACATCAGCAGCCATGGTCAGATCCCGGGGTCACCTCATCGACAGCGTGCACAAAGTAATGCTGACTTTGCCCACAGTCTTATACCATTCCTGGATGTAATTCCATTTGACAGGCTACTGCGGGCAAGGTCAGCATTACATATTGTGCTTGACGCCAGTCGCCCCCCAAACCACCCAGGTGAGGTTTTCCAGTATTTGGAGGGGAGGCAACTCTCACACTACAACCTCCAAGACAGGCCCACACCCCGGGACAGCCATGTGCCACCCCAGAGGCCTGTACCTCTTTTTCAGCACTGGCCACCTAACAGGGACCTACCATCTTTCCCCACACCGGCCCAGAGGATCCACCCTCAAGGGTTGGCGGAGGCCATTCATGGGGCCCTTGACCTCTTGCAGGACCAGGGTGATGGTGTCACTTTACAGGCAAGCCCGGAGGATGCGGCAACCTACCACCAGCTGTAGACCCCTTATTTTTTTGTTTTTATTTTTTGTTCCTGTGCATTGCACAATTTCTTTATGTTATTATTTGTTATATTATACAACTTTTTACAAAGTTCTAACCAAAAAAAAAAATTAAAATTCTGACATCTTTGCCATTATGGCGGAATAATACCCAGTTTACAAAAACTGCTTTGTGTCTGTCTTTTTTCAGGGAATGGATGTGTAGGTTGTTTTGTGGGTGGGTTTAAAGTCATCATCATTATTATAATTATTATTTATTTATATAGCACCGATAGGTTCCATGGCGCTTTACATGAGGATAAGGTAGACAAGGACAAGTACAATTATCATAGACAATAAGGTCATACAGGTACAAGAGGAGAGGACCCTGTACGCGTGGGCTCACATTCTACGAGGGGTGGGTGGGGATACAATAGGGTGGGGAAGGTGTCGGTCGTGGGGCGTGTAGCGGGGTGTCATGGCAGGTTGTAGGCCTGTCGGAAGAGGTGAGTCTTTAGGTGTTTCTTGAAGGTTCCCAGGGTAGGCGAGTGACTGATGAGGTGGGGCAGCGAGTTCCAGAGCATGGCGGATGCCCGGGAGAAATCCTGTATGCGTTTGTGGGAAGAGGAGATGAGGGGGGAGTGTAGGAGAAGTTCTTGGGATGAACGCAGGTTGCGTGAGAGATGGTATCGGGAGATCATGTCGGAGATGTATGGTGGGGATAGGTTGTGTAAGGCTTTGAATGTCATGGTCAGTGTTTTAAAGTGAGCTCTCTGTGGGGCGGGGACCCAGTTAAGGGCTTGGCAGAGGGGGTAGACAGGGGAGTAGCGTGAGGACAGATGGATTAGTCGGGCAGCAGAGTTTAGTATAGATTGGAGAGGTGCAAAAGAGTTGGCAGGGAGGCCTGTGCAAAGGAGGTTCCAGTAGTCAAGGCGGGAGATGATGAGGGCATTAATGAGTGTTTTAGCAGTGTCAGGGTTGAGTAACGAGCAAATTCTTGAAATATTTTTGAGTTGGAGTCACAGGGACTTGGTTAGGAACTCGAGGTGGGGCTTGAAGGAGAGGGAGGAGTCAAGGATTACCCCGAGACATTTGGCGTGGGGGACAGGGGAGAGAGAGCATCATTAGCAAGTACTTTACGGCCCGCATGGAGCATGAAGTCACCTTGGTTACTAAGTGTAAAATCATGACTCCACATACAAATGTTGCTGACAAATAAACAGTGCCTGTGTTTGGGGGGTTACTTAATGCCTCGCTATGGCAACAAGACTAGGAACACACATGTGAGAGGCTGGGACATCTACCTGCTACACATCGCGTCTACGCGTTTTCTACAGAGCGTACAGTGGGACCCTTCACCAGGCTCCAGCAGGATGATAGTACAAGCAACGCCCACGATGCAAGCATAAGCTTGTTGCCTAAAAAAATTAGCTCAAGGGGCTTCATATACATTTTTTTCAGAAAGCAGGGTGCTTGGCCCATACAATAGAATTGCTTGTACTAGGAGCATAGTACATGCAATGCCCACGATGCAGGCATAGGCTTGGTGCCTGGAAAAATTAGCCCAAGGGGCTGTTTGGCATTTTGAGTAAAAATGCAGGCCTACCGGCCATGATAAGCTTGTTAGCCTGGGTGGCTCCAAAAATTTGCCCAAGGGGCTGTTTGGCATTTTGGGTATAAATGCAGGCCTAAGGGCCATGATCAGCTTGTTAGCCTGGGTGGCTCCAAAAATTTGCCCAAGGGGCTGTTTGGCATGTTGAGTAAAAATGCAGGCCTACCGGACATGATAAGCTTGTTAGCCTGGGTGGCTCCAAAAATTTGCCCAAGGGGCTGTTTGGCATGTTGAGTAAAAATGCAGGCCTACCGGACATGATAAGCTTGTTAGCCTGGGTGGCTCCAAAAATTTGCCCAAGGGGCTGTTTGGCATTTTGGTTATAAATGCAGGCCTAAGGGCCATGATAACCTTCTTAGGCTGGGTGTCTCAAAAAATTAGCCCAAGGGGCTTGATCAACTCTTTTTAGATATAGAGGAGGGAGCGTGGCCCATAGTATAGTCTTGCTTGTCCTGAGAGCATAGTACAAGCAACGTATTCGATGCAGGCATAGGCTTGTTGCCTCAAAAAATTAGCCCAAGGGGCTTGATCAACTCTTTTTAGATATAGAGGAGGGAGCGTGGCCCATAGTATAGTCTTGCTTGTCCTGAGAGCATAGTACAAGCAACGTATTCGATGCAGGCATAGGCTTGTTGCCTCAAAAAATTAGCCCAAGGGGCTTGATCAACTCTTTTTAGATATAGAGTAGGGAGCGTGGCCCATAGTATAGTCTTGCTTGTCCTGAGAGCATAGGAGAAGCAACGTATTCGATGCAGGTATAGGCTTGTTGCCTCAAAAAATTAGCCCAAGGGGCGGGATCAACTCTATTTAGAAGTAGAGGAGGGAGCGTGGCCCATAGTATAGTCTTGCTTGTCCTGAGAGCATAGGAGAAGCAACGTCTTCGATGCAGGTATAGGCTTGTTGCCTCAAAAAATTAGCCCAAGGGGCTTGATCAACTCTTTTTAGATATAGAGGAGGGAGCGTGGCCCATAGTATAGTCTTGCTTGTCCTGAGAGCATAGTACAAGCAACGTATTTGATGCAGGCATAGGCTTGTTGCCTCAAAAAATTAGCCCAAGGGGCTTGATCAACTCTTTTTAGATATAGAGGAGGGAGCGTGGCCCATAGTATAGTCTTGCTTGTCCTGAGAGCATAGTACAAGCAACGTATTCAATGCAGGCATAGGCTTGTTGCCTCAAAAACTTAGCCCAAGGGGCTTGATCAACTCTTTTTAGATATAGAGTAGGGAGCGTGGCCCATAGTATAGTCTTGCTTGTCCTGAGAGCATAGTACAAGCAACGTATTCGATGCAGGCATAGGCTTGTTGCCTCAAAAAATTAGCCCAAGGGGCTTGATCAACTCTTTTTAGATATAGAGTAGGGAGCGTGGCCCATAGTATAGTCTTGCTTGTCCTGAGAGCATAGGAGAAGCAACGTCTTCGATGCAGGTATAGGCTTGTTGCCTCAAAAAATTAGCCCAAGGGGCTTGATCAACTCTTTTTAGATATAGAGGAGGGAGCGTGGCCTATAGTATAGTCTTGCTTGTCCTGAGAGCATAGTACAAGCAACGTATTCGATGCAGGCATAGGCTTGTTGCCTCAAAAAATTAGCCCAAGGGGCTTGATCAACTCTTTTTAGATATAGAGGAGGGAGCGTGGCCCATAGTATAGTCTTGCTTGTCCTGAGAGCATAGGAGAAGCAACGTCTTCGATGCAGGTATAGGCTTGTTGCCTCAAAAAATTAGCCCAAGGGGCGAGATCAACTCTATTTAGAAGTAGAGGAGGGAGCGTGGCCCATAGTATAGTCTTGCTTGTCCTGAGAGCATAGGAGAAGCAACGTCTTCGATGCAGGTATAGGCTTGTTGCCTCAAAAAATTAGCCCAAGGGGCGGGATCAACTCTATTTAGAAGTAGAGGAGGGAGCGTGGCCCATAGTATAGTCTTGCTTGTCCTGAGAGCATAGGAGAAGCAACGTCTTCGATGCAGGCATAGGCTTGTTGCCTCAAAAAATTAGCCCAAGGGGCTTGATCAACTCTTTTTAGATATAGAGGAGGGAGCGTGGCCCATAGTATAGTCTTGCTTGTCCTGAGAGCATAGGAGAAGCAACGTCTTCGATGCAGGTATAGGCTTGTTGCCTCAAAAAATTAGCCTAAGGGGCGGGATCAACTCTATTTAGAAGTAGAGGAGGGAGCGTGGCCCATAGTATAGTCTTGCTTGTCCTGAGAGCATAGGAGAATCAACGTCTTCGATGCAGGTATAGGCTTGTTGCCTCAAAAAATTAGCCCAAGGGGCGGGATCAACTCTATTTAGAAGTAGAGGAGGGAGCGTGGCCCATAGTATAGTCTTGCTTGTCCTGAGAGCATAGGAGAAGCAACGTCTTCGATGCAGGCATAGGCTTGTTGCCTCAAAAAATTAGCCCAAGGGGCTTGATCAACTCTTTTTAGATATAGAGTAGGGAGCGTGGCCCATAGTATAGTCTTGCTTGTCCTGAGAGCATAGGAGAAGCAACGTATTCGATGCAGGTATAGGCTTGTTGCCTCAAAAAATTAGCCCAAGGGGCGGGATCAACTCTATTTAGAAGTAGAGGAGGGAGCGTGGCCCATAGTATAGTCTTGCTTGTCCTGAGAGCATAGGAGAAGCAACGTCTTCGATGCAGGTATAGGCTTGTTGCCTCAAAAAATTAGCCCAAGGGGCTTGATCAACTCTTTTTAGATATAGAGGAGGGAGCGTGGCCCATAGTATAGTCTTGCTTGTCCTGAGAGCATAGTACAAGCAACGTCTTCGATGCAGGTATAGGCATGTTGCCTCAAAAAATTAGCCCAAGGGGCTGCATTGTATTTTTAAGAAAAAATAAAAATTAGAAATGCTCACAAGCGGATGCACTTGTAAAGTAAAAAGATGTTTACTGATTGCGTATTTTTTTTATCATGCCGCAAATGTTTCAGGAACATGACTTATCACATCATCTCAGCTGAGGGAGATGCCGATACTTCCTGTCTTAAAAGGGCATAAAGTTACAAGCGCAATATTCCAATCCTATTAATTAAGATTAGGTTACAGTACAATTGGGTACTGTCATCTGGGGGACTTACGAACTCCGATGATATCCAGTCCTTGTTGAACTTTATGAGAGTCAGCCTGTCGGCATTTTCAGTAGTAAGCCGTGACCTTCTATCAGTGACTATACCCCCAGCGGCACTGAAAACACGCTCTGATGCCACACTAGCAGCTGGGCAGGCCAGCACCTCCAAGGCATACAGAGCGAGCTCTGTCCAAGTGTTAAGCTTGGAAACCCAGTAATTAAAGGGTACTGAAGGGTCGGTTAGGAAGCTGGTACTGTCACTGACATACTCATTCACCATGTTGGAAAATTGTTGTCTCCTATTCAAGGTGACCGCAGGCATTATCCGTTGTTGATTGGAAGGTCTGTTGAACATCGCCCAGTTGGTGGACATCTTACCCCCACCTCTTCTTGACATTGTTGACGTTTGTGTCCCAACCAAAGGCTGCTGTTGGAAAGAGCTGATTCTTCGGGGTACAGCGGAGTCAGACGGTGATATGGACATCAAATTGTCAACAACAACAGTCTTGAAAAATTCCGTCGTTAAGCCCCTGGTTGACTGCAACAGCAGCGACGGAAATTTATCTTTGTATCTGGGGTCCAAAAAGGTTGACAACCAATAGAGGTTGCTGGCATATATGTGAATGACGCGTGGATCTTGGGAGAGACTTTGACACATTACGTCAGCTATATGCGCTAAGCTGCAAAGACTCATCTCCTCGGTTGCAACAGAATGAGGATCACTACGCATCATGGCCTCTACATCGGTCTCCGCCTCCTCCTCTTCAGCCCACCCATGCTGTACCGACATAAACGTAGGGTTTGGAGTACCATCTGGGTTCACATCAGTACCACAGAAAAATGAATCTTCTTCATCATCACCCTCATCACCTTCTTCTTCCAGAGCCAATGTAGCCTGCTGGTATTGGCTTGGCTGGCTAGGATCAGCGATGTTAAATTCTGGCTCCATAGCCATCCGCTGGGCCCTCAAAGCTTCTGTTTTAAGATTCAGGAGCGACTCCTTAAGCAAACAGAGCAGGGGGATGGTGAGACTGATAATGGACTGATCCTCGCTGACAAGTTTTGTGCAGTATTCAAAGTTGTCCAGCAACTCGCAAAGATCAGCGATCCAGACCCACTCGAAAGTACTAATGTGTCTGGTCTGACTTCCGTGGTGACGGGCATGTTGCAGCTGATATTCAGCTATTGCCCTCTGCTGCTCATTAAACCTTGCCAACATATGGAATGTTGAGTTCCATCTCGTGGGCATGTCGCAAATTAGCCGATGTTTAGGCAAATTAAATTGGCTTTGAAGGGCTGAAAGACTGCCAACTGCTGTGGACGAATGCCTAAAATGGGCGCAAATTCGCCTCACCTTCTCGAGTAGGTCAGATAACTCGGGGTATATTTTAAGGAATTTTTGAACTATTAAATTCAGCACGTGAGCCAGGCAAGGGACGTGCACAAGGTTACCGTGCTTCAGTGCCGCAACAAGGTTTCGTCCATTATCGCTCACAACAAGACCTGGTTGTAGTTGCAGTGGGGCCAGCCACTCATCAGTCTGTTGCTTAAGACCCTTCCATAGCTCAGTTGCAGTGTGAGGTGTGTCACCTAGACAGATAAGCTTCAGAAGAGCCTGTTGTCGCCTTGCTGAAGCACTACTGCAAAGCTCCCAACTTGGACGTGAGGGTGCGGGCAGCTGAGCAGTGGACAAGGAAGTTGCAGAAGCAGATTGCGCACTGGACATATATGATGAGGCAGCCACCCTGAATGATGTTGTGCCTGCTATTCGTGGAGTTGGCAGTATTTCAGATGCTCGACTTTGCGAAGTTGGGACACTGTCCACCAGGTTGATCCAGTGAGCCGTTACTGAGATGTATCTGCCCTGTCCACAAGTACTTGTCCACGTGTCCGTTGTTAGGTGGACTTTGGCAGTTACCGCATTAGTTAGTGCACGCTTTAAGTTGTTGACAACGTGCTGGTGTAACGCGGGGACGGCACTACGTGAGAAAAAGTGGCGGCTGGGTACAGTGTATCGTGGTGCCGCCACAGCCAACAACTCCCGAAAAGACTCTGTACCTACCAGCCTAAACGGCAGCATTTCCACAGCTAACAACTTTGCAATTTTAGCAGTCATTTTTTGTGAAAATGGGTGTGTGGATAGGTACTTCTTTTGCCTTTCATACAGCTGTGGCACAGACAACTGGACGTTTGTCGCGCACACACCAGTGGCTTCACTACTCTGAAGTCTCTCTTGTAGCGCAGCTTCGGAGGAGTACGTTTCAGCCGGAGCTGATGCCTGAACACTAGCTGGTGAAGGATGGATCTGAGGTGGCCTGGAAGTGTTGGGATCAGAAGGCACTGATTCTGAACCCTGATGGGCCGACCACTGAATTGGGTGCTTAACAGACATATGCTTACGCATACTGCTGGTGCTCAGGTTTTTTTTCCCAGGCCTCTGCTTAGCCTTGCATGGCATATATTGCAGATCACCACATTTGGTACAGATGGGGCATCCTTAAAAAAATGCCACACAATGGCTTTTTGGCCTTTATGTTGAATTGGAGGCAAAGGAGGATGACTCTGTACCATACCAACTGTTGACACAGTTTGGGCAACTGTGTTTACAGTTTGTGCAACAGTTGGTACACTTTGTGCAACAGTTGACACAATTTGGCCAACTGTTCTCACTGTTTGTGTTCTGGAGAAAGGAGTAAGCCTGGGTGCTTTTGGCGGTGGTGCATAGCCACTTTCCTCCTCCTGGCTGCTCTGTTGGCTATGCATGCCAAGAGTCCAGGTAGGATCTGTGGTCTCATCATCCACGCCTTCCTCCTCAAAGTCTTCGGGATAATGTGACTGAGCAGGCTGGCCAGATGAGATGTGTGTCTCATCATCGTCATCATCATCCACCTCCTGAGATGCTGTATGGGTTTGGTGAAAGTGGCTTTCTTGAGTACGAGGTGCTTCCAAACTTTGGCCATGAATAGACATTACGTCTTCTTCAAGTATCTCGTCAGGCACTGATAAAGAAAGGCCAGATGGAATCGAGTGCTGATACGAACCAAATAAATCATCGGAGTGACCAAGGTCGCACTCCAAGTTTTCCTCTGGCTGCCGAAGGCTTGAGGAAATAGGAAGCCTTTGAGGATTGGATGGCCCTGCGTTGTCTGTAGCGACACTAGACTGTGTTGGCACGGACGATTGTGTACTCAAAGAACCAGTGGTGGAGGTGTTATCAGCCATCCAAGTTGTTATCAGGTCATGCTCTTCCGGCCTCAAGACACGTTTTTGTTGAGTACTGATAATTTTAGACGGGAGAAAGAGAGATCTGTCAATCCTCGTCTGTCTACCTGTACCAGTGCCTTCTTGGGCACGACTGCTACGGCCACGACCTCGTCCCCGTCCCTTTGCCACATCTTTTTGCGGAAAATTGTGGTTTTTGTGACATTTTTGAAAAACGCACAGCCACCGAGATGGAGTTTGGTGTTGCTGCAGGCGTCACTTACTGGCGGGTTAAGTGTGTGCTAACACTTGACAGTGAAGCAGCACACTAGTCCCTGAAAAAATTAGAAAGTGCGCACAGCCACCAAGATGGAGTTTGGTGTTGCTGTAGGCGTCACTTACTGGCGGGTTAAGTGTGTGCTAACACTTGACAGTGAAGCAGCACACTAGTCCCTGAAAAAATTAGAAAGTGCGCACAGCCACCGAGATGGAGTTTGGTGTTGCTGTAGGCGTCACTTACTGGCGGGTTAAGTGTGTGCTAACACTTGAAAGTGAAGCAGCACACTAGTCCCTGAAAAAATTAGAAAGCGCGCACAGCCACCGAGATGGAGTTTGGTGTTGCTGTAGGCGTCACTTACTGGTGGGTTAAGTGTGTGCTAACACTTGACAGTGAAGCAGCACACTAGTCCCTGAAAAAATTAGAAAGCGCGCACAGCCACCGAGATGGAGTTTGGTGTTGCTGTAGGCGTCACTTACTGGCGGGTTAAGTGTGTGCTAACACTTGACAGTGAAGCAGCACACTAGTCCCTGAAAAAATTAGAAAGTGCGCACAGCCACCGAGATGGAGTTTGGTGTTGCTGTAGGCGTCACTTACTGGCGGGTTAAGTGTGTGCTAACACTTGACAGTGAAGCAGCACACTAGTCCCTGAAAAAATTAGAAAGTGCGCACAGCCACCGAGATGGAGTTTGGTGTTGATGTAGGCGTCACTTACTGGCGGGTTAAGTGTGTGCTAAGACTTGGCAGTGAAGCAGCACACTGGTCCCTGAAAAAATTATTAAGTGCGCACAAGTAGTCGCACAAATAGGTGGCGTACGTGCTATTTGCAGCTAGGAGAGCAGCAACGCACTGTTCTGCCACAGACAAAATAACGCTGAAGGGGTTTTTAGGACCCAAAATCTATCAGCTGCCAAAAAATTGTTAATAGTACCTCAGCTAAGCCTCTCACTTCAGCTATTAGAACAGCTGAGTCAGTAAGGGAAGCTATGAGGTCGCTCCTGTGAAGACACTGTAGGGCTGCAGCTCCCTGCTTCCCTGCCTGCCTACAGTCTCACAGTACACAGTACTCCTCTGTCCTCCTGCTAGCTCTCACAAGAGCTCTTTGGGGTTAATATAAGGAATCTTGAAGTTCCCTACACTCACTGACAATCCCTATGATCTGCTCCAGAATCTACCTCACCCTGCTCTAGCTCAGATCTTCAGAGAAATGTGCTCAAAATGGCGGTGGCAAGGCTTATATACAGCCTTGCCTGTCATCCATGACATAGCCATCACGATGGACAGCAGCCAATCATAGTAATGCCACAACCAACATGGCTGTGGCATTACTGAATATGATTGGCTAACATGCTTGTCCATCTTCACAAGTTTGTCTGACCTAACACGCTAGGCTGTCTCGGAAGCTTTGTCAGAACATAACAGATTCTGTATTCGCGAGTCCCGAATACAGAATACAGGACTCGGATTCGTAGACTCGCTCAGAATCGCTAAGACTCGCTCAGACTCGCTCGGAATCGCTGCTTACAGCGGGTATCCGTGAAGCGGTGCGATTCTGTAAACGATATAGCGAGTCTCGCTAGTAAAACTAGAATTGCCATTTACTTGCATTGGACTCGCTACTTTGCGAGTCCTCGCTGGAAAACTCGCCGAGTAGCGAGTCCTGCGAGTCCCTTACTACTCGCCGAGTAACGAGTCCTAGCGAGTAGATTCGCCCATCACTAGCTAAAAGTAAACAAAAAAGACAAAAAAAACACAACACTCATAGTAAGAACCCCTCAAATGAGGAAAAGTTAATTAATCACAAGTTTCAGATCCGCATAATAAATATTCGGCAGGGTGAAATTTAATTTCGAGTCATATGGACCCAAACAGAACAGCAGGGTTAAAAAAATATATTTCTGTGTTGAGATAATCATATAAATATGCCCCTGCTATGTACTGTTTAATGGCCGTATCTGACCATACAGGGTCTAAGGGGAAGCTTTTCTCCTTGTGGAGATCGACACACCAATCTGGCATGTGAGTAGTGAGGATTTATAGCTGCAATGCTCCTCTGGGAAATATGCAACTTGTCTCTTCAGTTGTAAAGTAGATGAACGCTAGTGCAACATATTGAAAGTAGCAATCCTAAAAGTCAAAAGTCACCCTTTAACAAGCCTTGTTATATGGTATAGGATTATGCCAGGTCAGAAACCCAATTTGCAGATGTTGCATTTTGGGGAGATTGCCCCTCATCAGTGCAAAGTATGGGATCTGATCTGGCTTATGAGAGGCCTAAGACGGGGTCTAAAAGAAAGCTTTTTTCTGTGTGGAGATCAACCCACCAATCTGAATAGTGAGGAGACTTATAGCCAAAAAGTTCCTTTGGGAAACATGCAAATTCAGGAGGAAGTATATTAATTCTATGGGCAAACATCCTGAAATGCAGCGTCTGCAAATTGGGGTTCTGATCTGGCATAAATCTTAAATCATATGCCAAGTCTCATTAAAGGGTCAATTTTAACTTTTAGGCTTGCTACTTTCAATAGGTGGCACTAGAGTTCATCAACTTTCTCTCCGAAGAGACAATTTGCATATTTCCTAAAAGAGCATAGCTGATAAAGTCTCCTCACTATTGGCATGCGAGATGGCATCCTTTGCTTCATGTGCCTTTTGTCTTCCTGCCTTATAAACCCCATCCCAGACTCTAGTCATTTCTAGAGTTTTCTGCCTTGTTTCCAGTTCCTAGTTGCTTCTCAAGTTCTCTGCCTACTCCTGCAAATCCTGTGTGAATCTCCTGTTGCTGCTCTTAAGAGGTTCTGCTACTTACATCTCTTGCCAGCGTTCCTTTTGCTTCTGACAGCTCGTGCTATTCCCTCTGCTGCAGCTCTTGCCTCCCCTGCCTTTGCTGACATGATGCAGAGCACAAGACTGTTCTGGACTTAGTAGTTTGCTCTGCATCTGGTTCTGGACTTTCTAAGACTTCCATTCCCAGGCCTCCCTGGATGATTTAATGTGTTATATATGCAAATGGAGTCCGTGGAGCCTCAATTAAGAGTCTCAAACACGGGACTAGCTAGATATCCCTCCAGGGAAGGACCTAGCCCTGGGGTGGAATCCTTACAGAGACCACCATAACCACCATATTAAGTGGCCCTTTTAGTCAATATCCCACTCAGTTACGAGTTAAGGATATGACAAGGGAATTAACAGAGCCAGGTATCCATCCACAGACAGATGTTTCAGGGTATTGCCCCTCATCAATGTGGAGTAGGAGTCTGGCTAGGTGGGAGCAATGCCTGGTAGACCAACATCACAAAGCACTCACTGATCTCAGGGAGACCAGTCAAGGAAAACACTGCGGGCAGCCGGCTAAAACGCTCAAGCACAGTGAAATCCATGATGCATTGCTCCCTAGAAATTTGAATATGCAAATGGAGTCTGTGGAGCCTCGAAGAGTCTCACACACGGGACTAGCCAGATACCTTAATCGAGGCTCCACGGACTCCATTTGCATATTCAAATTTCTCCTGTAGGGAGCTACTCCATCTTGCTGCCGCCCATCACCCTGGAGGTTCCAGCAGCGCCGGTGCCATCACCGGGACCTACAGGTGGCGTCACGAACAAAAACCTTATTCTATTTTTCTTTTATTTTAGCCCTTTTTCATTGACCACTAGGGCCACAGCCTCAGGCACCGCCACCCGTGACCTCCAGACTGCGCCTGAGATCTGAGTCCCCTGGCCTGTGATTCACATTGAAAAGGGGAGAAATGGAGAAAAATATACAAAAAAAATAATAAGTTTGTGATGCCAGTTGGGATTTCCAGCCTATTGGTGGCCGGTACTGCAGGAAATCCCTGAGATATAGATGGTAAATCAGTGAAGGTGCTTAACCATTCCCAACCAGGACTGGCTCCCAGGGGTGAGTATAATGGAGGTAGTAGTAGGTGTGATGGTGTAGAGAAAAAGGAGGCACACAAGACAGTCTCTTTGCTCTTTACATTTTTACTGAAGATGTTGCGACAAGTCCAAGGTTACAAGGACAACCAAGCTTGTGGACCACCCAGTCTGCGGAGAACTGTAGTCCGCTCTTCTGGGTGAGATATAGTGGCCCACCAACTGACTTGTACTTGTTAAGGTTTCTTGGTGCTTTTGAGCTGTCCTTTTACTCTCTTCTACTGCTATGCATTACCTCCAGTCAGGCAGGTGATGTGCATACTGTGGGCATTCTCAGTCTCTTTAGTGAAGGTCCCTGACTCGGATAGTCTCATTTAGATGTGGCTACTGGGCATAAAATCCAGCAAATTCCATTTTCTGTTACTAGACCATGAAAGTTTAGCAACCTAGGGTCTGGAACCCAGTACTGTAGCCTCCCGACCTGCTTCAGTCTGAACCTCTCCTCTTACCTACCTCAGTCTTACCACCCTAAATCCTCCCTCCAACCAGAAACTAGGACTTCCCCAATTGGCACCTTTTCAGTTCTCAGCTTCCTGACTGAAGTTTGGATTGTGTTGGATGCTTCAGGCTTCCAGCAGAGTGCACTTCATTTCTCCCCAGACATAGTATTACAATAAATGTCAACAAAATACCAACTATGGCAGCCAAACGGCAGGAGTGCCACACTGCTGTTCTTATTGCTTTGCTGCAGTTGTTTATTTTGAATACACCAAAGGTAATAGATGACACGTGAAGTGTACGGCAGAAAACAACCAAAATGGCCTCTTAAATTGTCAAGGGCAGTACAACCAATAACTGTACACTGTTCATCTTTGATTTGAAATATGGATTAAAGAAAGTCTCAAGTTTTATAGAAGTGCCAGAGCTTCATGTTCCTCAAGCGCATGCATTGAATTTCAAAATTTGGTTTTTGCTTAAAATTAGTTATAGCTTCTTGACAACCTGTCTTGTGATAAATAATATGTGTCCCTTCCTATGAAGAACAACATACCTTCTGTAGTATTGTTTAGCTTTTCCTTTAGGTAAATGAGTGATTGTCATGCCATAAATTATGAATACTTTAATTTTTCTAAAGATTATCCACAATTTGTGACTTCAGTATGCATCTTTAAAGCAAAAATAAAAATGCCTCTATTATTTATCATATAAGAATACATTACAAAGGTCAAATTGTTTTCCTAAGAAAGCATCTCTGAATAATGGTAAAATATATTTTAAATAATATTTAATCTGTCAGCAAAATTCACAATTAAAATTACAAACATTACTAAATAAAGCTATTAGGCAACTGGCTTTATAATGCTGATATTACCATAATCATTTTATGTATTAAAAAAAAGCAGAAAATGTTCCATAATTATCGTTCTAGAGTAAATTATTTTAAAATAATATTTTTTATAATTATTTATATTAATATAGTGATTTTCAAAACTTTTCATGCTCTCTGTCTCCAAAAGTTCTCAGTTATATTTAATCCAACAAAGTGTTCCATGAAGAGATTATGAGACCTACTCCCTTGTTTTTGAAATCTATATTGCTTATGTGGATTTGTTATGAGTTGTACACACCCCACCCTCAAGCTTTAAGGCTTAGAATTCTACATTATTTATGTCACTTGGATTTACTGGGATGAATTTTATGCAAAGTTGAAAAATAAAAAAATAAAAGAATATGTAACTTAATGCATAAAGACAACTTGCGGTACTACTAGGTATCCTTGGTAAACTAGGCAAAAGCTCCAAAGATTTGAAAGGGAAGAAAAATGTAGATACCAATGGGCCAAGAAGACTTATTGGTGTGACAGAGAACATAATGATGGAGCTAATTTAGATTTTTCCT
Organism: Allobates femoralis; assembly: GCA_033576535.1. Lineage (NCBI taxonomy): Eukaryota > Metazoa > Chordata > Amphibia > Anura > Aromobatidae > Allobates > Allobates femoralis. The sequence continues at coordinate 372,583,635 of JARQOC010000002.1, forward strand.
TAATAAACACTTTGACAGTCTGTTAACTGACCAGTCACCTTACTACAACTACCTGGGTAATATCAAAATGCAAAATACTGTACTTCCGGTTCCGGTCCTGGAGATGGCCGCGCGGTGAACGAGCAGCTCCCGACACCCACCGCCCAATACCCGCAATCTACCCGCCGGAGAGCCCCGATCTTGATAGCGGAGGAGAGGAGAGACCCAGCGGCACAAGTCGGGACCTCATGGACCCGTGGCTACGCAGCTCGGGCACCGCAAACACCGCGAGACGCCACAACACTGCATCTGGAGGAAGCGGTAAAATGGCGGCAGGCGGGAAATCAAAGGACAGAGGTAATGCTAATGCTAATGCTGGGCAACAAGCAGGCACGAGACAGCAGAGAGGGGAAGAGATCTCATTAAGTCCACAGAAACGCCAGGCAGCGTCAGCACCGGCCATAAGACAGGAGACTGACAATTTAATGGAACCTCAGTTTCAATCTGCACTAGTGACAGAATTGAAAGCCCATCTCACAGCTGAACTTAGTAGGGCAGTCAGAGACACGGTGCAGACGGCACTGACAGAGCTGCAAACCACCACACAGCAGCACGAAACTAGACTAACAGAAGCTGAGCAGAGGATATCTGACTATGAAGATAGAGTGCTAGCTCTTGAACAACAACTAGATACTGTTTGCAAAGAATCAATGTGGATGAAAGCTAAATTAGACGATTTAGAAAACAGATCCAGGCGCAACAACCTGAGGATTGTAGGGATGCACGAATCTATACCTCATAACCAATTAAATGACATCTGCGAAGTTGATCTGCCCCAAGCCCTGGGATTTGAGAGACGGTGCAGGGTGGAAAGGAGGCACCGAGAGAGGCAAACAGCAGAAATGGCCCGCAAAATTCAGAAACCATAAAACCCAGACAGATCATAATGAGGTATCTGGACTATAAAGACAAGGAAAAACTACTGATAGCTTTCAGAAAAAGGCGCCAACCATTGATGTTAAGGGGCCATAAAGTGTTTATATATGGCGACCATTCCCCTGAAGTAGTCAGAAAGAGGAGAGCATTCAACGACGTGTGTAGCATGCTATTCAAAAGAGGTACCCCATTCCAAATGCTGTACCCAGCCACACTTAAAGTGACAGGACGAGATGGTAAACCACGATTCTACATGGATTCGAGGGAAGCATGGCGTAATCTGACGATGAGAGAGGAGGGAGACTTCCGCAACAGGAGACGCACGGACGACAATTCAGGGCCCAACTCACCCAGCACCGCAGAGCAGGAAGACTCGAGACCTAGTCGTCCCCAAGCAGCAGCTACAAAGCCGTACAGAAAGACACCAGAAGAACACGCAGCTCAAGACTCATCTGTCAATACTGATGGACACGACTAGGGGCTTCCACAAATACCGATAAACATTTGGCCACACTGAACCAGTTACAAGCGGCATTCTTGGAACACCAGACCAGGTGGACCCTGATCCACGCAATGGCATGGAGAACAATTACCAGCACAAACTAGCACGCCCTTACCGCAGACCTACGTGGGCACATTTTGTTCCTTTTTTTTCTTTTTTTTTTTTTTTTTCTCTCTTTTTCTTTTTTCTTTTTCTTTCTCCTCGTCTCTTTCCCTTCACTACACTTTGTAATCTGTACTGGCGTTACTAACACCTTGGCCAGATCGAGGTGTAGACTTTTGCAACAAAATGCTCAAAGATATGGGGATAATCGACAAGAGGGGGCATTGCATTTTATATGTTATCGTGTTCTAGAGGCGGGAGGGTAGGAGCTAAGAAGGAGGGGATTGGCACTCAGGATGTCGGAAGATGTAACTAATCTTGAGAAGAAAGAGGGATATGGGAGGAGTGAGGGGGGGAAACTAATGGGCTTTGTTATGTTGAAAATTATAAGTTGGGCTTGTTATGTGTTGATGTTTTCGAATGGGATTTATGAGGCAGAACAAGGCAGACGAATCTTGCTAGGGATAAGAGAGGTTCTCAACCTGGCGACGAGCAACCAAAATCACTATTTCAACACACAATGGTACAGATTCTATCATGGAACGTGAAGGGTTTACGCTCCCCGGGTAAACGTTCAATGATCCTTCGACATCTTAAAAAACTACGAGGGGACATTGTTCTTTTACAAGAAACCCATCTAAGGGAAGAGGACTTCTTTAGACTCAAAAAATTCTGGGTGGGCGAAGTAATTGGTTCAGGTGCGCTGGATCGAAAAGCGGGAGTGATCATTTTGATTAACAAAGCGCTAGCACATAGACTCATCTCACATGATAGCCTGGCAGAAGGACGCCACATACACATACTGGTAGAATGTTCGGGCATGACCCTAAGCATCCACAATATTTATGCTCCTAACACGGCCCAGGGCACGTTCCTGGAGTCCCTCATACCATCCATCCTACAAGACACGGAAAACAACATAGTAGTTGGGGGGGGACTTCAATCTAGTCATGAACAACAGCGAGGACAGAAACACTGAATACACCGAGAGTCGGAGATACTAGGAGGAGTAGAGACAAAGATAGCCAGGGAACGTTTCCCCGCTGGCAGATTTGCATCTGACCTGCACCTCTGGGATATATGAGATTGAGAAATCCCCAAGAGAGGGAATTTACCCATTTCTCTCACCGCCATGACTCATGGTCCAGAATAGATGCATTGCTGGTCAGCCATCACCTCCTGTCAAAGACAGACAATGCGGCGATTGGCAACCTGGTGATATCTGACCACAGCCCAGTGAGTTTGTCCCTGTCGGATGTTCTACCTTAGGGGAAACGATATAGTCTGGCGCTTCCCCACGTCATTTCAGGATAGCCCTGACTTTAAAAAACTACTAGGAGAATGGTGGGGGACATTTAAGACAGATAATGCACAACACGAGGGAGATAGTGCGTTGTTCTGGGAAACCGCCAAAACAGTATTAAGGGGAAGAATTATAGCCTATACAAGAGGTAGACGCCGAATGGTGGAGCGGGCCTTCGTAGAAAGTAGTGACTGCAGTGAGATCCTCCTACAGAGACTTCCTTGATAACCCATCAACTGAAAACAAGTTTGCTTGGCAGCACCGGAGGGATATTTTCAATAAGTGGTCGAGACAAAAAGAAAATATGTTTAGGCAGCGATGGGAGGCTAAATTGTATCACTATGGCAATAAAGCGGGTAAGCTGCTGGCCATCCTGGCAAGGGGAAAAAGACAGTACACGACAATCACTGCAATTAAAAATCAGGAAGGTGAGATAAAGAAGGACCCGAAACAAATAGTAGAGATACTTGGAAAATATTATGCTAAACTGTACGACACACCACCAGAGGGGGAAGGGGGAGACGACTGGCTACAAACATACCCCATGGCACGACTTGACAGAATCGGCACTATTAAACCTCAATAGACCAGTTACAGCTGAAGAAGTCACTGGGGTGATAAAGGAACTGAATACACACAAAGCACCTGATCCAGACGGATTTAGTCGGGGATTTTACAAAGCGATCCACCCCATGATTGTACCCACCCTGACATCCCTCTACAACTCAATCTTACAGGGAGGCCCAATACCTGCTCAAATGAACACGGCTCATATTACACTGATCCCAAAAGGGGACAAGGACCTGGAGGAGCCAGCTAGCTACAGACCGATATCATTAATCAATGTTGATTTAAAAATACTATCTAAATTGATGGCGAACAGATTGGCGGTATATCTCCCGGATTTGGTCGGTGGCCACAGGCAGGATTCGTAAAGGGAAGATCAGCAACGGGTAACATACGGAGGGCGTTATTGACGATTGACTCAGTCACATGGGACAGACGGGCAAAAACAGAAAGAAACCCAGCCATGGTCACGTTGGACGCAGAAAAAGCCTTTGATAATGTCCGGTGGCCATGGCTGGGCAAGGTACTAGATGCGGTGGGCTTGAGGGGCCCTTTCAGATCATATATAGAGGCTCTATATGCAACCCCAAAGCCAGGGTGCGTACGCCGGGGTTCATGTCCAATGTATTTACTTTACACAGAGGGACTCGACAGGGATGCCCGCTGTCACCCCTCCTCTTCAACCTGGCAATTGAGCCACTAGCTAGATACCTAACGAGTGGGGAAGACTTTGAAGGGATAGCTATCGGATCTCAAAGGATACGGTCCAATTTCTTTGCAGATGACATAATTTTATATTTAGAGAACCCATCTGTAGAATTACCAGCAATACTACAACGGATAGAGAAATTCGGATCCTTTTCGGGGTTTAAACTAATAAGAAAAAATGCAGATACTTTTTCTGACAAACGAAGGGAGACGTGGAGAAGGGGAGACAGATAAATCTGATAAAATCTTTGACATTCCAGTGGCCAAAAAATCAATTACATACCTGGGGATACAGCTAGCACGAAATACTGATCAGGTCTATAGACTAAACTATGAACCACTGCTAGTCAAAATAGAATCAGACCTTGGTAAATGGACAGCGCTACCGCTCCCCTTGCTGGGTCGTGGACACCTGCTTAAAATGATGAGCTTCTCTAGGTTCCTCTACCCACTTCAAGTATTGCCCATGTTGATACGTAACAGGGATATAAATAGAATAAACAGGGCGTTTACCAGATTCCTGTGACAGAACAGACGCCCTAGAATCCGCCTGAAAACTCTGGTGCTGCCAAAAGAACAAGGAGGCCTAGCCTTACCTGATATACGAAATTATAATTTGATCTGCCTAGTCCGTCATATCTTAGACTGGTTGGGAGGCTCAAGTAAGTTTTCAGACTGGGAACTGGAATCTGAACTTTGTAGACCGTGGAACTTGGCCTCGATACTACATACATCGAGATCTAATCTCCTGGATAAGACGAAACACTTAATAGTAACAAGAGACACCATAGCGGCATGGAAGATAATTAGAAAAAAACAGGGCCTTTCTTGGCGAATGTCCAAATTTGTTTCCCTGTGGGCACACCCTGAGTTCACTCTGGGAAGAGAAAATAGTCTCTTCCAAAGTTGGAGGGAAAGGGGAATAGAAAGAGCTGGCGACCTGCTCTGCAGCACAGAATCCAGATGGCTGACAGGTCCAGAACTACTACGCTTGCTAACACTACCAGAACACCACATGCTACAGTTCAAACAACTGGAACACTTTATCATGAACAAATTGGTTAACGTCCAGTCAGAATGTGTGACGAATACTTGGGATGACTTACTCTCTAGGGGAATAGTCAACACAAGTGTGTCTACCCTTTACAAATTTCTGGGGCCCCATCTAAATCTAACCTTAACTCAGAATACACAACCGCGAATCTTCAAGGGGTGGGAAAATAGGTTGAAAGAGACAGCACTAGGAACAAAAATACTGGACGGTTGGAGGATGTTCAGAGAAAATATAGTTAATGAACAATGGCGTGACTCCCAATTCCGCCTGATACACAGGGCAATATATGGATTCACAGCATATCAGAATAGGACAAATGCAGACAGGTTGCAGGCATGCCCGAAATGCCACACACCAAACACTGATCTCTTTCATGGTATTTGGGAATGCAAACTGATACGCCCTCTCTGGTCATTTTCGGAAGATATGGCGGGAAAGATAGTGGGGGGTATGGAAGAATTAGGAAGGAATGGATGGTTATTCCATTATATTGACAACTCCCATGGTACCAGAAATGACAAGACGCATGCTACACACATTGGCAATTTTAACCAAACGCGCCATATTGCGACATTGGCTGGAAGCCAAGCCACCCTCCCACGAATCAGTAATAAAAGACATTAAGACAGCAATGAGATCTGAACGAATTGAGGGAGAAACTAATAAAGATAATCTAACAAGAACATTTTTCAACAAATGGAAGAGTTTTATCTTGAACTATCTCTCAGACGAGGAGATTAAATCAGTGGTTTGGCCTTTTAGAGATTCTACCTGGTACTCGTTAGAACAGCTACAGGGTAATCTGGGGAGGCTGGAGGTCCATTAATACACTAGACACATAATAAGAAGGCTGTACAGGAAAAAAGAATAGTTACTAACCGTTGTAACTACCATGATCGTCGCATATTTGAAAAGAAGAGTTGTTCTGCAGGGGAAGGGAGGGGGGAATTTACTACTGTAACCTTTGTATTTCTATATGTTGAATAACTTGTAAAATGTTTGGAAAATCAAATAAAAAGATTTGGAAAAAAAAAAAAAAAATGCAAAATACTTAATGCTGTGTTTTAATATTAGAGGGAAAAACCCTAAACAAATTCTCAATTATTTTACGTAAATACTACTGCATCTTAATAAATTACAATATCATGAAAAATATAATTTATTTCAGTAATTCAATACATAAAGTGAAACACATATATTATAGAGAGTCATTAAAAACAGAGTGATCTATTTTAATTGTTTATTTATGTTAATGTTGATGATTATGGCTTACTTAAAATCCAAAAGTTATTATTTCAGAAAATTTGAATAATTAACACAAAACACCTGCAAAGGCTTACTAAGCATTTAAAATGGTCCCCTTGGTTCAGTAGGCTACACAATCATGGGGAAGACTGCTGACTTGACTGATGTCCAGAATGTAGTCATGACACACTCCACAAGGAGGGTAAGCCACAAAAGGTCTTTGCTAAAGAAGCTGACTGTTCAGAGTGTTGTATCCAAGCATATTAATGGCAAGTTAAGTGGAAGGAAAAAGTGTGGTAGAAAAAGGTGCACAAGCTACCAAAATATCCACAGCCTTGAAAGGATTATGAAGAAAAGGCCATTCAAATATTTAGGGGAGATTCACAAGGAGTGGACTCAGTGGCGTAGCAACTGTTTGTGGAGCCTGGGCCGGTCGAAAAATTTGCTGCGGCTGCCGCCCCTAAGTATTGGGCCAAATGGCCACTCACCTATTGGGGTTGTAACTGTGCACCGCCACCTCTGAACAACCCCAGTGTATGGCAACAAGCAGGACTCAAGGAGGGCCCAGGGCCGAAGCAATTTTCACCGCCGGAGGTGTCTTCCCTTCCGTCTTCCGGCCGGTTAGCAGTCACGTGTTGCGATCACCTGACTCGGGATCTCCGAGTGGCGACATCACCACAGGTCCTATGAGGGTTGGACTGGGGTGCCTAGGGCCCACCAGTGGAAATGACACTAGGGGCCCACACTATAGTGACCATAAACATTTTCATTACATATTTCTTGGTGTCTGTTTACTAAAATATGTGAGAAGTGTATTATGCCCTACACTTTAAATGTGTCTTGTTAATCTACTTATTTATTGTACTTGATTATGGAGTCTGTTATTTACAATCAGCAATTTCTCACACATTTCTTCTCCTAGGTAACCACCCAGCTCCTCAGATTAAACAACATTCAAAGTGAAGCAAGATGTTATCCAGCATCTTCAAATGGAAAAAGTGTACTATAATTAATACACCGATGTCACCATCTATCCATGACCCATATAGTGTCTGTCACCATCTATCCATGACCCATATAGAGTCTGTCACCATCTATCCATGACCCATATAGAGTCTGTCACCATCTGTCCATGACCCATATAGTGTCTGTCACCATCTATCCATGACCCATATAGTGTCTGTCACCATCTATCCATGACCCATATAGAGTCTGTCACCATCTATCCATGACCCATATAGAGTCTGTCACCATCTGTCCATGACCCATATAGTGTCTGTCACCATCTATCCATGACCCATATAGAGTCTGTCACCATCTATCCGTGACCCATATAGAGTCTGTCACCATCTATCCATGACCCATATAGAGTCTGTCACTATCTATCCGTGACCCATATAGAGTCTGTCACCATCTATCCATGACCCATATAGAGTCTGTCACCATCTATCCATGACCCATATAGTGTCTGTCACCATCTATCCATGACCCATATAGAGTCTGTCACCATCTATCCATGACCCATATAGTGTCTGTCACCATCTATCCATGACCCATATAGTGTCTGTCACCATCTATCCATGACCCATATAGTGTCTGTCACCATCTATCCATGACCCATATAGTGTCTGTCACCATCTATCCATGACCCACATAGTGTCTGTCACCATCTATCCATGACCATATAGTGTCTGTCACAACTGACTTGGGAAATCCCCTGTAAGAGTTAATATGTGCTGATGTAAAGCACAATCGCTCCAATACACTTTTCGATTTGGAGACTGATGAACATTTGCTTCACTTTAGTCTGACAGATCTATTTTTTTCTGTCTTTGTTATCATACTGTTATCCATGATAGCAATACAATGTTCTGTATGTTGGCAATATTTGGGATCTGTAAGATATCCCTCTCTCCCCCACCAGCCAACACTCTCCATCCCCCTGCACACACCAGCCCCCTACACTCTCCATTCTCCCTGCACCATCTATCACCCCCCTGCACCCTCCATCCACCGGCTCTCCATACCCCTGCAGTCTCAATCCTCCTGTAGTCTCCATCCTCCATCCTCCTGCACTCTCCATCCCCTTGCAGTCTCTATCCTCCATCCCCCATCAGTCTCTATCTTCCATCCCCCCGCAGTCTCCATCCTCCATCCTCCTGAACTCCCCATCCTTCTGAACTCCCCATCCTCCTGCACTCTCCATCCTCCTGCACTCCCCATCCTCCTGCACTCTCCATCCTCCTGCAGTCGCCATCCTCCTGCACTCTCCATCCTCTTGCACTCTCCATCTTCCTGCAGTCACCATCCTCCTACACTCCCCATCCTCCTGCACTCCCTATCCTCCATCCTCCTGCACTTCCCATTCTCCTGTAGTCCCTATCCTCCATCCTCCTGCACTCCCATCCTCCTGCACTCCCCATCCTCAATCCTTCTGTACTCTCCATCTTCCTGCAGTCGCCATCCTCCTACACTCCCCATCCTCCTGCACTCCCTATCCTCCATCCTCCTGCACTTCCCATTCTCCTGCACTCCCTATCCTCCATCCTCCTGCACTCCCTATCCTCCTGCACTCCACACCCTTCATCCTCCTGCACTCCCTATCCTCATGCACTCCCCATCCTCCATCCCTTTGCACTCCCCATCCTCCTGCACTCCCCATCCTCCATTCTCCTCCACTCTCCATCCTCCTGCACTCTCCATCCTTCTGCACTCCCCATCCTCCATCCTTCTGAACTCTCCATTCTTCTGAACTCCCCATCCTCTTGCACACTCCATGCTCCTGCACTCCCCATCCTCCATCCTCCTGCATTCTCCATCCTCCATCCTCCTGCACTCTTCATCCTCCATATTCCTGCACTCCCCATCCTCCTGCAGTCACCATCCTCCATCCTCTTGCACTCCCTATCCTCCTGCACTCTCCATCCTCCTGCACTCTCCATCCTCCTGCACTCCACATCCTCCTGCACTCCACATTCTCCTCTACTCCACATCCTCCTGCACTCCACATCATCCATCCTCCTGAACTCCCCATCCTCCTGCACTCCCCATTCTTCTGCACTCTCCATCTTCCTGCAGTCGCCATCCTCCTGCACACTCCATCCTCCTGCACTCTCCATCCTCCTGCACTCCCCATCCTCCATCCTCCTGCACTCCCCATCCTCCTGCACTCCACATCCTCCGTCCTCCTGCACTCCCCATCCTCCTGCACTCCCCATCCTCCTTCACTCTCCATCCTCTTGCACTCCCCATCCTCCATCCTCATGCACTCCCTATCCTCCATCCTCCTGCACTCCCCATCCTCCAGCACTCTCCATCTTCCTGCAGTCCCCATTCTCCTGCACTTCCCATCCTCCTGCACTCCCCATTCTCCTGCACTCTCCATATTCCATCCTCCTTCACTCTCCATCCTCCTGCACTCCCCATCCTCAATCCTCATGCACTCCCTATCCTCCATCCTCCTGCACTCCCAATCCTCCTGCACTCTCCATCTTCCTGCAGTCCCCATTCTCCTGCACTCCCCATCCTCCATCCTCCTGAACTCTCCTTCCTCTATCCCCTGCAGTTTCCATCCTCCATCCCCCCTGCATCCTTCATCCCCATGCACAGCCAGCTGCCTTCTGCACCCCTCTCTTACACCCCTCTTGTACCCTTGTTTATTTGGTCCCATCTTCTCTTCAGCTTCTTGTATGACATTTTGCTCCTTCACGCTAGGCAAAGCTCCATGGCTCCACCCACCTAGGTCACATGCCTGTGACATCATCGCAGGTCCTGCTGCTCCATGGTATTGTCTCTTCTGCTGGGCAGGCTAATATGGCCCTGAGTGACACTGCCAGCAATCAGAGGATGCGCCCATCACCCCAGAGCCCCGGGATGCAGGGTCCCTGATGCAGTCGCCATCCACCACGACCGCGTTATAACACCACACTGAGGTGAATCACCTGCAGGCTGCTGCCATCCCCACACACATGCCGCCTGGAGTGGACCGCCCCCGCCCACCCCACGCTATGCCACTGAGTGGACTGCTGCTGGAGTCAGTGCTTCAAGAGCCACCACACACAGACATATCCAGGACATGAGCTACAACTGTGGCATTCCTTGTGTCAAGCCACTCATGACCAATAGACGATGCAAGAAGTGTCTTACCTTGGCCAAGGAATAAAAGAACTAGACTGTTGCTCAGGAGTCAAAGGTGTTGTTTTAGCATTTAATTTGGACATCAAAGTCCCAGAGTCTGAAGGAAGAGTGTAGCGGTACACAATCCAAGCTGCTTGAGGTCTGGTTTCACGTTCCCACAAGAAGTCATTGTTTGGGGAGTCATGAAATCTGCTGTGTAGGTCCACTGTGTTTTATTAAGACCAAAGTCTACCAGGAAAATTTAGAGCACTTTATGCTTCCCTCTGCTCACAAGCTTTTTGGAGATGGAAATTTCATTTTTCAGCAGTACTTGGCACCTGTTCACACTGCCAAAAGTACCAATACCTGCTTTACCAACCACAGTATCACTGTGCTTGATTGACCAGCAAACTCACCTGACTTAAACCCCATAGAGAATCTATGGTGTATTGTTAAGAGGAAGATGGGATACACCAGACCCAACAATGTAGACACGCTAAAGGCTGCTATCAAAGCGACCTGGACTGCAATAACACCTCAGCAGTGCCACAGGATGATCGCCTCCATGCCACACCGCATTGATGAAGTAATTGATGCAAAAGGAGCCCCAACCAAGTATTGAGTGCATTTTCCTGTACATACTTTTCATTAGGCCAACATTTATGTGTTAAAAAAATTTTTTTTCAGTTGGTCTTATATAATAGTCTATTTATCTGAGATAATGACTATTGTATTTTCATAGGCTGTAAGCAATAATAACATTTACAGAAACTCTATATAATATGTGTTTCACTTTATGTATTGAATTACTGAAATAATTTTTTTGATGATATTCTAATTCGTTGAGATGCACTTGTGCAGTGCCTTGTGAAAGTATTTGGCCCCCTTGAACTTTTGAACCTTTTGCCACATTTCAGGCTTCATACATAAAGATATAACATTCTAATTTTTTTGTGAAGAATCAACAATCCTAAATGACTGGTAATGATAAATATAATCCACCTGTGTGTAATCAAGTCTCTGAATAAATGCACCTGCTCTGTGATAGTCTCAGGGTTCTGTTTCAGGTGCAGAGAGCATCATGAAGACCAAGGAACACACCAGGCAGGTCCGAGATACTGTTGTGGCGAAGTTTAAAAATGGATTTGGATACAAAAAGATTTCCCAAGTTTTAAACATCTCAAGGAGCACTGTTCAAGTGATCATATTGAAATGGAAGGAGTATCAGACCACTGCAAATCTACCAAGACCGTCTCTCTAAACTTTTATCTCGAACAAGGAGAAGACTGATCAGAGATGCAGCCAAAAGGCCCATGATCACTCTGGATGAACTGCAGATATCTACAGCTGAGGTGGGAGAGTCTGTCCATAGGACAACAATCAGTCGTACACTACACAAATCTGGCCTTTATGGAAGAGTGGCAAGAAGAAAGCCATTTCTCAAAGATATCTATAAAAATTATTTTTAAAGTTTGCCACAAGCCACCTGGGAGACACCAAACATGTGGAATAAGGTGCTCTATGCTCTAGTCAGATGAAAGCAAAATCGAACCAGTTATATGTAGAGATGGGTGAACCAGAACTGTAAAGTTCTGGAACCATACCGAAAACATAGTGTTCGGTCAGAAGGTCTCGAACACCGGTTTCCATGCGACACCTGTGTTACAGTTCGGGTTCAGTTCGGGTCCAGGGCCTGTAAAACAATAGAAATAATAATAAACATTATAATCATAATTACTTTTCCAGTGACGCTTTCTCCCGTTCCGCTGTATCCCGGCCGCTTCTGCTTCCAGGGCTGCTCATTAACTTATGGCGGTATTCACTGCACTAGGCAGCATTTGACATTTTCTGGCAGTGTTTGTGCAGTGACGTCAGGGTTCACCCACATTCATGGGTCGAGCAATGGACTCGGGTGAACTCTGACTGTCACTGTTAGTATCAGCCTGCTCCTCGCTCTGCATAGACGCTTGCCAGCCAATCTCATCAGGCAACATTGGGGGATAAAGATGATGAGGACTCCCAACCCCAGCTTCATGTCTGTCCAATATGGGTGGGCTGGACAGGAGGAGATGGAGGAGGAGAGTCAGTGCGAGGAGAGAATGGGTATTGCTCCTCCTTCTGGGGTCGCAGAACATTTGCTTCTTTGCAGCTTGGCACACAGGGCACACTTCATATCTAACTGTCTGTGCCAAGACCCTCACGTGATCAGGGCAGCAACGTCCATTGGACAGTGTGAGCCCTTATACTCAGGCGGCAAGTAGGCAGGGGGAGCGGCTGTGTAGAAGGGGGTGGTGCCATCTCCACACAGCAGCTTCCTGCTTGACGGGCGCTGCCGGGTGAGGTAAGATACAGCCTCACACCGTGCGGCATAGAGCCCTGCAGTGCTGAACCCCCCCCCCCCCTGCTCACCTGCGGCGGGGGAGCTATCAGCACCCCCCCCATTCCTCAATTAGGGCTCAGGCGGCAGCGGTGCTTGATACACCCCTACATGTGATCCACATTTTTAACAGCAACCTATACTGGTTGGCCACCTTTCTAGACCCACGGTACAAGGACAGATTTCCTTTGTTACTGTTGCAGTCATCAAGGGGTTTCACAATTGAATTCTTCAAGAGGGCCATTGTCAATCAATTGATGGCAACATCACCCTCAGACACCGATGCTAGCAGAGGTACCAGCTCTGTGCAACAGCATGCATTAATGAGGAGAGGCACGCCCAGCAGGTCCAAAAGATGTGGTGGTAAAATGTCCAGAAACTGGGCCATCTTCAATAAACTGGCTCATCAGCAAGGGCTAGCTGGACCAGTAACAACATCAAGGAGGGATAAGTTGAACAAGATCGTCAATGACTATCTAAGGGACCATACCTGTGTCTTTCCTGATGCTTCTGTTCCTTTAATTACTGGGTATCCAAGCTGTATAGTTGGCCAGACCTCTCCTTATATGCCTTGGAGGTGCTGGCCTGCCCTGCTTCTAGTGTGATGTAAGAGCGTGTTTTCAGTGCCGCTGGGGCAATCATCACAGATACATGCACACGGCTGACTACAGAGGATGCAGACAGGCTGACTCTGATAAAATTTAACAAGGACTGGATATTGCAAGAGTATTTAAGCCCTCCTGATGACAGCATCCCAACCTAAACTCACCCAAAATGTTATTTTAGGCAACTGGTGATCACATCCATCCCTTCCCATACAAACCCCTTTTCTTCTTCTTACACATGTTTTCAACTCCTGCTTCTGCCATATGTACCTCATGGTCAATAAGCTAAAAACAATGTTCCGTTAATTAATATTTCCCATGGAAGGCACTTGTGATGAGACCCTCTGTCGAGCCCACCGGGCTGCTATTGGGGAAGTCACGGGTGGTCCTGGTCCGGACCGTGTCCCGGGCCCTGGCAAATAAAAGGGTGTATTTACAGGGGAGAATAGTCTATCGTGACGCCACCCACTATGTGCGGCCAGTGGTGGGGCCGCCGCTGCTGCAGAACCTCCGGGGATGGTGTAATGGCAGCGCAGATGGAATAGTTCCAGTGGGTAGAACTGTGTTCCCCGGGGCAGTGATGGTATAGTCTATAATGGATATGGATAATGGAGACGGGGTTAAAGGACACACACTCACGTTTTGTAGTAAAAGGTGCAATTCTCCTTCTCTCCTAATGCTGCAACTTTCTTCCAGCCTGTGTGCAGAGCTGACAGGCTTGTAGCTCTTCAGGTGGGACCTCTCTGCTGTTGGATGTAGGGCAAAGGTTGCAATCAATACACAGACTCACAGTTTTGCTGTTTTCCAAAGCTTTACTGCAGATGTTGTTGCAGATTATAGTCCACGGAGTCTGTACTGGGGCTAGGCTCTCTTCCTACCCTGTCCGGGTCATCAGCTTACTCGTGCTGCACGGTGTGTGTGTGTCCTGGCTGCTGCGTCTAGCTGAGCTGCTGGGGCTGTCTCACTGTCTCTCTGTTCTGCTGGTACCACTTGGCTAGGCAACTTGAGTCCTCTGTGCTGTGCTGACCCCTCCGTGTTGCTTTGCGCTGGTACTGTGGTCGTCTAAAGGCTCCACTACTCCTGGATTCACTGTGCTGTGTGTGCCAGACACAGTGCCGGATCCGGTGTCCGTTCTGTGCGCTCTTCTGGGGTGAGTAATGGTTGCTCTCAAGCTCCCAGACTTGTTCCTCAGTCTGTAGTTCTCCTGTTCCTCAGACCCTCACTAGGCCTGCACTGAGCTAACTCTGCTCTAAACTGTGCTCTTCACAGCACTGATCCGTGCTGAACTTCTCTGAGCTGTTCTGAGCTGTTCTCAGTTCTGAGCTACTTCCTCATGAGCTGGAGTATTTAAGAGAGCAGGTTGTGCTCCCCCTCCTGGCCCAGAGGTGTTAGTGTAAGTCAGGGTTGTGGGGAGGGAACCCGTGTGATGTTACTGTGGCACATTAACCCATGGGGTGCCGCATTTCCCCTTAGTTAAATACAGTACTCCGGGACTGTGGAAAAACAAGTAAACAACAGTTAACACATTTTATATTTACATAGACTTAAAGGTAAAAACTTGCAAAAATCACTAAAGTTTGAAAAAGAGTCCAAAAAGTTCAAAAAGCAGTCTTTCCGGGGGTTTAGTCTATTGCCTCCAGACTGATAAGTATATTCACAAAAGAGTTCTTACCACAACCAGTCCGTGGTATACATGGTCCATAAGTAAATAAGAAAAGTTCAAAGTTCATACAGGATAGTCTCTGTAGGTACTGGGCTTTTTAACGTTGCATTTACTATCTACATTTGTCCACCGGGTTCAATTTATATTCAAACAAACATATTTACATTTTACATATTTAATTCTGCATTTTACTCTCTGCACCTAACTGGTAACTGACCTTGGGTACTACGCTCTGATCTGCGCAATGTTGGTGGACTTAGTCTGATAGTGTGAGTGGACGTGTACCTATTTGGGGTGTTTGGTATTATGGCAGATGGGTATCTGACTGCAGGACTGGCAAGTTCACTTGGGACCAGGAATTGGTTCTTCCTCTTCAGATTCTACTTCCAGTTCTTCTAGTCTTGGGTCTTCTTCTGGTAACGCAGGTTCTGGTAACACGGGTTCTGGTAACACGGGTTTTGGTGTTGGTTCCACCATTGAAGGGAATGCAATCATGGGTATGACAACTGCTCCATGGTAATTTGGCCATGTTTTGGGAAAATCTCCTAGTACCGTGTGGAATACTTCATCTTCTTTTTTCTTTCTCTTGGATAGGTTGGACCTGTACGGGTTCTGTTACTTCAGGTGTCTTCAGTGTTTCTGGACACAATTTAAGCTGATCACGAGATACGACTGCTGAAGTTCTTCCTTCATCTTTGCTTATCAAACAGGTCTTTACATTGTCTAGGTGAGATGGTAAGACTGTGTATGGGACGGTTTCCCACTGATTATCTAGTTTGTTTGAGCGTCTCTTTCTCTTGAGAACTTGATCACCTTCTTGTAATGGCATTGCTTGAGCATGTTTGTTAAAAGTCTTCTCTTGTCTTGCTCTAGCTTGCTGTAGGTTCCTTTCTACACATTCTTGTACTTGTTGATACTGTTTCTGACGTTTGGTGTCCCAATCTGTTTCTTCTACTTCTGTATCTGGTTTTACGATTCCCATTTCTAGATCGATTGGTAATTTACCGGGTCTTGCACGCATAAGGTATGCTGGAGTGCAGTTTGTAGAACTCACGGGAACATGGTTGTATAAGTCTACCAAATCAGGTAATTTATCTGGCCACTGGTTTCTTTCTGATTCTGGTAATGTCTTCAACAGTTCAATTATAATATGGTTCATCTTCTCGCATAATCCATTTGTTTGGGGATGGTACGTTGTTGTGTGGATCTTCTTACAACCGTACATATTGCAGAACTCCTTGAATAATTCTGATTCAAAAGCTGGACCTTGGTCTGCAAGGACTTGTTCTGGGTAACCATGCGGTCTACAGAAATGCGTCTGGAATGCTTTTGCTGCTGTTTTCGCTGTCAGATCTTTAACTAGTACCACCATTAAGAAGCGTGAGTAATGGTCCACAATGGTTAAGGCATAGACATAGCATGACCGGCTTGGTGACAACTTGACGTGGTCTAACGCAACTAGCTCAAGTGGCTGCTTGGTTATTATTGGCTGAAGTGGAGCTTTCTGTGGATCCTTCCTTCTAAGGTTGCATGCGGCACATACTCTACACCAACGTTCAATTGACCTTCTCATGCCAACCCAATAGAATCTTTCTCTCAGGATCGCTTCTAACATCTTCCATCCGAAATTACCTGCACCGTCATGGTACGCTTCTAAGACCATTTGGATGTCTTGCTTGGGCACGATTATCTGCCAGACCAGTTCATGTGTCTTGGGATTGGTGAACCTTCTGCAGAGCTTCCTTGATACAGAAACAACTTGCCTCTTTCTTTCCAAAGCTGTATGGTCTCAGCTGGGGCATTCTGCTCAGGGTATGCGCCTTGTTGCGTAAGCAGTTCTTTCACTAGCTTCACAGCTGGATCAGTATCTTGGGATTCAACCCATCCGTAGTGTCTTAACGGGTTAAGATTTATTTTCTGCTCTCTTTGGTAGATGCCGGGTTGGTACTTTTCTTCCTTTGAACGATGAAAGGCCGGTAGTTCAATCTCTTCCAACTCTTCCGGTTCCTCTTCCACGTCTTTCAGGTGTGGCATCCGTGATAAGGCATCTGCATTCCCATTCTTGCGAACTGCCCTGTATTTGATGACAAAGTTGTAGTTAGGTAGCCGGGCTATCCATCGCTGCTCCAGAGCTCCTAATTTTTCTGTATCCAGGTGAGTCAACGGGTTGTTATCCGTGTAGATGGTGAATTCTGCACCTGCCAAGTAATGTTTAAAACGTTCCGTTACAGCTGAAACTACTGCCAGTAGTTCTAACTTGAAGGAGCTGTAGTTCTCGGGATTTCTTTCTGTAGGCCGGAGCTTCCTACTTGCAAAGGCAATAACTCTCACTTTGCCTCCTTGCTTCTGTGACAATACTGCTCCCAGTCCCACGTTGCTGGCATCCGTGTATAGAATGAATGGTTGATGGTAATCAGGGTATGCCAGGATCTCTTTCTCCCGTCAGTGCACTTTTCAGCTTGTTGAAGGAATCTTCTCTTTCCTCACTCCACTGGACAAGAGGATTGTGGGGTGAAGACTTTTTTGATTGTCCTACCAGAACGTCTTGCAGGGGAGCTGCTAGCTTCGTGAATCCTCTGATAAATCTTCTATAATAGCCTACCAGGCCCAGGAATTGCCTCACTTCTTTCACGTTTGTAGGTCTTGGCCAATCCCTTATCACTGTGACTTTATCAGGATCCGGTGCTACTCCCTCTGAACTCACGACATGTCCCAGGTACTGTACCTTTGGTTTGAGAAGGTGACATTTGGATGGCTTGATCTTCATGCTATATTTGGACAAAGCTTCAAACACTTCTGCCAGGTCTTGTAGATGTTGCTCATACATCTTGGAATAGACTATGACGTCATCTAGGTACAGGAGGACAGTTTCAAAGTTCTTGTGTCCTAAGCAGCTTTCCATCAGACGTTGGAAGGTCCCGGGTGCGTTGCAGAGTCCGAACAGCATACAATTGAACTCGCAGAGGCCCATCGGCGTAGTAAACGCTGTCTTCTCCTTGTCGGCCTCGGCCACAGGAACCTGCCAGTACCCACTAGTCAGATCAAGGGTGGAAAAGTAGTTAGCAGATTTTAGTGCAGCTAATGACTCCTCAATCCTAGGTAATGGGTATGCGTCCTTATGTGTGATGCGATTAATGTGCCGGTAATCTACGCACATTCTCATGGTCCCATCCTTCTTTTTAACTAACACTAGAGGTGCTGCCCAGGGGCTACAACTGTCTCTTATTACCCCTGCAGATTTAATTTCTCTGAGCATGTCTTTGGTGGTTTGGTAGTGAGCGGGTGGTAATGGTCTATACCTCTCTCTTATAGGTTGATGGTTACCTGTGAGTATAGTGTGCTCTACCCCTTTAATTTGCCCAAAGGCTAACGGGTGTTTACTGAATATCTGCTCATATTCTTTCACTACCCGGTATACTCCATGCTTGTGAAGGGGAGGTGTAGAACTGGCACCTACATGCAACTTTTGGCACCAATCCTCCAGCTTCTCCTCTGAGCCATTGTCATCCGCCTGACTTGACGGGTTCAAGGTTTCGGCGGCTGTGATGTTGTTGTTATCAACCGTGTACAACTTTGCCATGGTAGCATACTTAGGTAATGTGACCTCATCATCTCCGCAGTTCAATAGGCGTAATGGCACTCTTCCCCTGTGTACGTCAACTACTCCTCTAGCTGTGAGTATGGTGGGTCTGCTGTCTGAGTACATGGGTTCTACCAGGGCCTGATAGTCTCGCCCTTTGATGCCTATTGCGGCTCTACACCAGACCAACATTTCAGTTTTGGGAGGTATTACAATGGGTATTGGATCACTTACTCGTACACTGCCGATCTCACCTCCGGAAATTTCTACCTGTTGCTTCAACATCAGGGCTTTGATTTCTTTGTGCAGAAGCCTCTGTTGTCCAATTCCGGCAGTCTCGGCGATTTGCTGCAAAACACTTAACACTTCGGAAAAACATTTCTCAATTACATTCATTCCTAGCAGCATCACTGGCTCAAGTTCTCACCGGTTAACATCTATAATTATAACACCCTGGTTCTGCAATTCTACCTTCCCAATCTGAAAATTCATCTCTCTAAACCCAACCTTTTGGTATTAACTGTCCATTACTAGCCCATACATCAAAGTTAAAGTCATCTGGCGCACTAGTAATGTCTGAATCGGCCCAGTACCTTTTATATAGAACATGTCGGATCGATGTTATTTGGGACCCGGTATCCAGCAAGGCACTAAAGAGGATGCCATCCAACACGATAGGGATCACCGGCTGTCCTCCCACGAATCTGTCAAACCAGGCTGAGTGGCCTTGAGTGTTCATTCCTGGGGAGCGGCCCGCCTGCCCAGGGTATCGTCGTTTAAAAGACACTCACGAGCAAGATGGCCTGGTTTCTAGCAATGGCGGCAAATGGGCTGTCCATCCGGTTGGTAGCGATCGCTGGGTCGTCCTCTTGTTCCTTGGTATCTCCTGGGCCTCATCCACGGGACATCCTCTTTGCTGGTCGCCAACTTGATCTTGGGTGCAGGCTTTGACTCTAGCAGTTCCTTGATCACCTTGGCCATAGAGATCACGATGTTTGTCAGGGCATCTAGCTTTTGATTGAGGGCTGCATTAGAGATATATTCCCCGCGCGCTGCAAAATGGCGGATTCTCAAAAATACAGTTCAGATGGCGCGGTTCAAAATCAGTTTTCACATCAATCACGGCACACGCTGCCCGTTTTAACGGGCACGGTAGATCCTGTTCGTGACGCCAGGTTTGTCGAGCCCACCGGGACGAGGGTACTCGGACCGTGTCTGCTATTGGGGAAGTCACGGGTGGTCCTGGTCCGGACCGTGTCCCGGGCCCTGGCAAATAAAAGGGTGTATTTACAGGGGAGAATAGTCTATCGTAACGCCACCCACTATGTGTGGCCAGTGGTGGGGCAACCGCTGCTGCAGAACCTCCGGGGATCGTGTAATGGCAGTGCTGATGGAATAGTTCCAGTGGGTAGAACTGTGTTCCCCGGAGTAGTGATGGTATAGTCTATAATGGATATGAATAATGGAGACGGGGTTAAAGGACACACACTCACGTTTTGTAGTAAAAGGTGCAATTCTCCTTCTCTCATGATGCTGCAGCTTTCTTCCAGCCTGTGTGCAGAGCTGACAGGCTTGTAGCTCTTCAGGTGGGACCTCTCTGCTGTTGGATGTAGGGCAAAGGTTGCAATCAATACACAGACTAACAGTTTTGCTGTTTTCCAAAGCTTTACTGCAGATTATAGTCCACAGAGTCTGTACTGGGGCTAGGCTCTCTTCCCACCCTGTCCGGGTCATCAGCTTCCTTGTGCTGCACGGTGTGTGTGTGTCCTGGCTGCTGCGTCTAGCTGAGCTGCTGGGACTGTCTCACTTTCTCTCTGTTCTGCTGGTACCACTTGGCTAGGCAACTTCAGTCCTCTGTGCTGTGCTGACCCCTCCATGTTGCTTCGCGCTGGTACTGTGGTCGTCTAAAGGCTCCACTACTCCTGGATTCACTGTGCTGTGTGTGCCAGACACAGTGCCGGATCCGGTGTCCGTTCTGTGCGCTCTTCTGGGGAGAGTAATGGTTGCTCTCAAGCTCCCAGACTTGTTCCTCAGTCTGTAGTTCTCCTGTTCCTCAGACCCTCACTAGGCCTGCACTGAGCTAACTCTGCTCTAAACTGTGCTCTTCACAGCACTGATCCGTGCTGAACTTCTCTGAGCTGTTCTGAGCTGTTCTCAGTTCTGAGCTACTTCCTCATGAGCTGGAGTATTAAAGAGAGCAGGTTGTGCACCCCCTCCTGGCCCAGAATGCTAGTGTAAGTCAGTGTGTTGTGGGGAGGGAACCCGTGTGATGTTACTGTGGCACATTAACCCATGGGGTGCCACACCTCCTTCCTTCATCAACCATAATAGAGCCCCTTGGGCTACTTTTTGGAGACACTATGGCTATGCCTGGATATTGAGCACTGCAACTACTGTGCTAGTAGTTCTAGCTTCATAATTGTTTGGCCCTTGAGGCCTGTTTCCTTCATCAACCATGGTACAGTTACTATGCTAGGAGACTGTGTGGTCGTGGATGATTAGGTGCTGCTAGAAAATTTCGTGGAGACGTTATCAGCCATCCAAGACATTATCTGCTTTTGCTCTTCTGGCTTCCAGACCCGTTTACGTTCCAGACCCAGAAAATTTCACCAGGAACATAGATGCATCAGCCTTCTTCTGTCTCTCAGACTCTATGCTTTGTCGGGCACCACTGACAACTCCACGCCCATGTCCACGTCTGTGTCCCTGTCCCTTCACAACAGCCCTTTTAGGAATTTGCGGTTTTTCTGACATAACTGCAGATGTTCAGATGCAGATATTGGGGAACAAGGAGCAGTAAGTGCTTTGTGGAAGGAAGCACTACAGCCTAGTACTTCTTTGTGTTTTACACACTGCACTGCAATGGCACCAAAAAAATTGCCCTGAGGTTTAAGGCGATATTATTACACGTGCCAGTCACCACATAAGACAGCTGGCTGTGTGTCAGTTGTGCAGTATCGTGCATGCTATTCAGTATGATCACAGCACTGCAATGGCACAAAAAAATTGCCCTGAGGTTGAAGGCAATATATTAAGCACGCCAGTCAGCACAGAAGACAGCGCTGCTGGCTACATGTCAGTCGTGAAGTACCGTGCATGCTATTCGGTATGAACACAGCAACGTAAAAGCAAAAACCAGATGTGTAACTTGAAGCTCATGGGTCCTGATGGGAAAGCTCCAACGGGGCCCCCAATTATTGCACATCTTTAACAGCAATAGTCTTTGGCAGTGGCAGGGCTTATATAGAGCCTATGAGTCATAGGCTATGACTCATGTATGACGCTGAGCGGCCATCCAATCATAGTAATGCCACAACCAAGAAGGCTGTGGCTTTACTGTGATTGGCTAATGCTGTGCGGGAGATCCGAATATTGCGAGGCGAGCAGTGAAATACTCGCTATGTTTCGTGTATCGTGAGTACCGCATTACTCGTCGAGTACCGAATACTTGCGATTATACTCGCTCATCCCTACCTGTATCCTATTTTCATAAATTTACATCAGTTTTTCCAAGATTCTGCTACCACTAAAATAATTAAAAAACTGACCTCTGGATAACATCTAAGTGCTATTCGCTCTTTTTTCATCTACTCAAGCACTAGAATGAGTGAGTTTCATCTGCGTATTACAGTAGATCAACAACAGACACATCATTTTTTTTGAGAGGAGAGGAGATAATTGGTTTGAGAAAGAAAAACTTAGGCTGGTTTCACACTGCAGTTTATTCCCTGATCAGGTTCCTTCCGTTTGTGTGCCAAAACCAGGATAGGAACTTGCAAGAGAAAAAGTATAATTGAAAGATTAACACCTGTTCTGAGTTTTGGAGACATTCCTGGTTTTGGCACACAAACTGGATGGACACTGATCAGTGAAAAACTGCAGTGTGAAACCAGCCTTACATATGAACAAGACTACAGACTATAAAGTGTGTATCTTCTATCCGTGTTCGAATGAATAGAATATTATCTTAAGCACAGCCCTGATCAGGTTCAATCAGGTTTGTGTATCAAAACCATTAGTGTCTCCAAAACCCAGAACAGGTGTCAATCTTTCAATTATAGTTTTTCACTGCAAGTTCCTCTCCTGGTTCCTCTCCTGGTTTTGGCACACAAACCTGATCGAACCTGATCAGGGAAAAAACTGCGCTGTGAAACCAGCCTTAGTTAGCCATTAAAAAGTACCAACCACTGAGGACTCTTTTTTTTTTTTTTTTTTTTAAATGTTCCATCTTAAGCACAGACATCTGAGTGAATCTTTATGGACATATTTAGGTGATTGTAGTTCTTTTGGGGTCAACATACAGACGTATGAATGAATGTTTAGGTACAAGATAAGGCACTACCTAATATGGAGGGCACAACTTTGCGATTACTATATAGGGCAATTTTATAGGCACTAGGGATGGGCAAACCCGAACTGTAAAGACCTAGTGTTTGGGCAAGGACTCTGAACATGGACTGCCCTGAGAAGTCCGTGTTACTGTTCAGGTGCTGGGGGCTGTAGAAAGAAATAGAATAGTGATCAAACATCAGCATGATTAATTACCTGGTCTGCACTCTTGTACTTCTGGGGCTGCTCATTAATTTCCTGATTATTCACTGCATGGTAGATTCTAGATTGTATAGGCTGTTTCCAGGTTACTGCACTGGCTCTAACAGCCAATCACAGATGCCCACTGTGGCAGCGTATTTTATTGACTGTTGCACCCCTCACCCATTGTGCTGGTATCTGTGATTGGTTATCATAGAAAACAAACCTGATGTCATAGTAGTATAAAAATAAATGAATAATTTAAAAAAAGGGAATAGAGCTTTGCTGTATTTTTGATTCTCAGCACAGATAAAGTGGACAGCTATGGGTTGCCACTTCGGGCTGCCTGGCTTGCAATCAAAATACAGGGAAGCCCATTATTTTTTTTTAATTGTTTAAATAAATAATTAAACAAATACATGGTCTTCATCCTATTTTTGATTGCCAACCAATGTAAAAACCAGGCAGCTTGGGGTTGGTTTTCTCAGCATGGTGAAGTCCATAATTATTGTCTCCCCTTAGGCTAAAGACTTGAAGCCCACATCTGCCCCTGAAGTTGGCGCACTCAATAGAAGTGCCAGTTACTGGCACTTCATCCAGCTCTTCACAATGCCTTGATGCGGTGGCAACAGGGTGATTGAAGAGTTTAATGACAGCTTATTTTTGAAAATAGCAGGGTCACTTGAGTTCACTGCTGTGGGGTCTCAGTTGCTCAATGAATGATGTCATGGCTCCTCATGACAGTCAGTGAGATTGCAGAGACTACAGGGAGAGAATGCTTGTTACCTCGATGCAGACTCTGGATGAAGCAGAGCTGAGTGTGTTTCGTGGGATTATTGTCAGATGGTATGTGCAGGGTTAATAAATAGCAAAATGAGGGTTGCCTGTGTGATTTATTTCAAATAAAGGATTTTTCTCTGTGATTTGTTTTTTAACTAGTTCCTCACAGGATTGATAATGTGCAGGTCTAATAGAGACCTGAACATTATAAATCTGGGTTTAATGACAAGCTGCCAATACACAGCTGTTATTAACCCCATCTACCACCCTAATGTCACTGCATCAGGGCATCGGGAAGAGCCAGGAATGGAAGCTTCAAATGAATGTGCCAATATCTGGGGTGGCTGCAGGCTGCTAATCTTTAACCCAGGGGTCCCAATAACTATGGGTCTCACCATGTTGAGAATACCAGCTCCCAGCTGCTGGTTTTTAATGTTGGCTGGCAATCAAATATAAGGCAAAGCCAATGCATTTTTTAAATCATTTATTTAAATTATTTTTTTAAACAAGGGCTTTAATATATTTTGAATGTCAGCCATGGTAAACTCTGGCCACTCGGTGTGACAGTCCATAGTTGTCTACTTTATTTGCACTGACAATCAAAAATACAGCAAATGTCTACATAATTTTTTATTACTGATTTAATGAGGGAGGGGGGACCGCGGGGAGCGAGGGGGGCAGGAAGAGTAGAGGGGGCAGGATGAGCGCCTCCATCCTGCCCCCCGTATCCATCCTGCCCCCTCGCCGGCTCCATCCTGCCCCGCTCGCTCCATGCTGCACCCCCCCCCCCCGCTTGCTCCATTCTGCCCCCCCACCACCATCCTGCCCCGCCGGCTCCATCCTGCCCCCATCCTTCTCCTCTGGCTCCATTCTGCCCCTCTGACTCCATCCTGCCCCCCCGGCTCCATCCTGCGTCCCCCCCCGGCTCCATCCTGCGTCCCCCCCGACTCCATCCTGCCCCCCCGCATCCATCCTGCCCCCCCACATCCATCTTGCTTCCCCCCGCATCCATCCTGCCCCCCCCCCGCATCCATCCTGCCCCCTCTGCATCCATCCTGCCCTCCCCCCCCACATCCATCCGGCCCCCCCACATCCATTTTCCCCTGCCGGCTCCATCCTGCCCCCCCCCGCATCTATCCTGCCCCCCCCATCCATCCTGCCCTGCCGGCACCATCCTGCCCTCCCGAATCCATCCTGCCCCGCCGGCTCCATTCTGCCCCGCCGGCTCCATCTTGCGCCGCTGGCTCCATCCTGCCCCCCTGCATCCATCCTGCCCAACCCCCCGCATCCATCCTGCCCCCCCTGCATCCATCCTGCCCCCCCCTGCATCCATCCTGCCCCCTGCATCCATCCTGCCCTGCCGGCTCCATCCTGCCCCCCCACCACCATCCTGCTCTGCTGGCTCCATCCTGCCCCACCGGATCCATCCTGCCCTGCTCGCTCCATCCTGCCCCCCCCGCATCCATCCTGCCCCGCCGGCTCCATCCTGCCCCCCATCACCATCCTGCTCTGCTGGCTCCATCCTGCCCCACCGGATCCATCCTGCCCCGCTCGCTCCATCCTGCCCCGCCGGCTCCATCCTGCCCCCCGCATCCAACCTGTCCCTCCGGCTCCATCCTGCCCCGCTCGCCACCATCCTGCCCCGCTCACCACCATCCTGCCCCACCGGCTCCATCCTGCCCAGCCGGCACCATCCTGCCCAGCCAGCTCCATCCTGCCCCGCTCACTCCATCCTGCCCCCCGCCTCCATCCTGCCCCCCCACCATCCTGCTTCCCCCCACCCCGCCACCATCCTGCTCCCCAGGCTCCATCCTGCTCCTCCTGCCCCTCCGGCTCCATACTGCTCCTCCGGCTCCATCCGGCTCCATCCGGCTCCATCCTGCCCCGCTCGCTCCATCCTGCCCCCGCCACCATCCTGCCCCCCATCCAGCATCCCCCGCCACCATCCTGTTCCTCCACCTCCATCCTGCTCCTCCACCTCCATCCTGCCCCGCTCTCTCCATCCTGCCCCGTTCTCTCCATCCTGCCCCGCTCTCTTCATCCTGCCCCGCTCGCCACCATCCTGCCCCGCTTGCTCCATCCTGCCGCGCTCGCTCCATTCTCCCCTGCTCGCTCCATCCTGCCCTGCTTGCTCCATCCTGCCCCCCGCTGTTCTTGCTCAACCGGCGCCATCCTGCCCCCCCTCCCACCTCCATCCTGCTCCTCCGGCTCCATCCTGCTCCTTCAGCTCCATCTAGACCTTCTCGCTCCATCGTGACCCTCTCGCTTCATCTTGCCTCGCTCACTCCATCCTGCCCCGCTCACTCCATCCTGCCCCCCCCCGCCTTCATCTTGCCCCCCCAGCTCTGTTGTCCTGCCCCTCCGGCTCAATCCGGCCCCCCCGCATCCATCCTGCCCCGCCGGCTCCATCCTGCCCCCCGCATCCATCCTGCCCTGCCGGCTCCATCCTGCCCCGCCGGCTCCATCCTGCCCTCCTCCCACATCCATCATGCCCCCTCCCACATCCATCCTGCCCCCCCTGCATCCATCCTACCCCTCCCGCATCCATCCTTCCCCCCGCATCCATCATGCCCCCCCGGCTCCATCCTGCATGCCCCCACCATCCTGCCCCCCACCCCGCTATCAGCCTGCCTCGCCGGCTCCATCCTGCCCCCCCACCACCATCCTGCTCCACTGGCTCCATCCTGCCCACCCCTGCCACAATCCTGCCCCCACCCCCATCACTATCCTGCCCCCCTTCTCCATCCTGCCACCCCGACAGTTAGCGGTCATGTGACCGATCAGCTGATCGGTTTCCCAGGCAACGACAGGTCCTAAAGGTCTGTAGGACCTAGAAGACAAAGGTGGAGCGAGGCGGTGGACAGGTGAGTATCCTGAGGAATTTTTTATTTTTACTTTTAATGTGGGGCCGCGGGGAGCTGAGTATCACCATATACCATAGTGCTGCTATACATGTGCTATAATGTACCGCCATATACAATACGCTGCTGTACATGTACTGTAATGTACGGCCATAACTATAGTGCTGCTATACATGTACTGTAATGTATCACCATATACCATAGCGCTGCTATACATGTACTGTAATGTACTGCCCTATACTATAGTGCTGCTATACATGTACTGTAATGTACCGCCATATACATAGCGCTGCTATACATGTACTTTAATGTACCGCCATATACTATAGCGCTGCTATACATGTACTGTAATGTACCGCCATATACTATAGCGTTGCTATACATGTACTGTAATGTACCGCCATATATCATAGCGCTGCTATTCATGTACTGCCATATACTATAGTGCTACTATACATGTACTATCATGTACCGCCATATACTATAGAGTTGCTATACATGTGCTGTCATGTACCGCCATATACCATAGTGCTGCTCTACATGTACTATAGTGTACCGCCATATACTATAGCGTTGCTATACATGTACTTTTAATGTACCGCCATATACTGTAGTGCTGCTATACATGTGCTGTAATGTACCGCCATATACCATTAGCGTGCTATACATGTGCTTTAATGTACCGCCATATACCATAGCTGCTTACATGCAACGATATACCATAGTACTGCTCTACATGCACTATAATGTACCGCCATTTGCTATAGCGTTGCTATACATGCACTGTAATGTACCGCCATATACCATAGCGCTGCTATACATGTACTGCCATATACTATAGTGCTGCTATACATGTACTGTAATGTAACGCCATATAGCATAGCGCTTCTATACATGTGCTGTAATGTTCTGCCATATACCATAGCGCTGCTATATATATATACAGTATATAAATATATATATATGTAGTTCGCTCATGTTGACTAAACAAGTTCTGTCAGTCACAGTATGTCAACTACATACATATTCTAGAATACCCGATGCGATAGAATCAGGCCACCATATAGTCACTAATAAGCACTGTTGCAGGCATTTGAATAGCAGCGATTTTGATTTAAGAAAACCGAGGGCACCACTAGTATTTCTGATAGGGGATCTGCCTCAACATGTCAAGAGAAGACTACTGCCACACACAACAAGAAAACAACTGAAAAACAATTAAAAACAATTAAAGGCATTTTTAATTTGTTTTCTTGTTGTGTGTGGCTTAATTTTGTTGAATAAAATTTTGATATTCATTTTATAATGTGGTGAACGCCACATTTTTACATGTCGCTTTCCCTTTTCATTGTAGCATTTGAATAGGAGCTCTATGGCAGACATAACTATAGACGTTTTATGACTGGCACTGTTATATTGGTATTGTGGGAGTTACTTTTATGGTCCCTTTACACGCGGCCACAGGAAGGTAGGAACAGGCAGGCATCGGACACAAATTGTGCCTGTTGCCTTGAAAAGACCACGATGTGGCGGCGTGTAATTCAGGACTTTCCTTCCTGTGTCTTCCCTGAAGGAAGGAAAGTCCTGAATTACACGCAGCCACATTGTGGTCTTTTCAAGGCAACAGTCACAATTGTATCCGATGCCTGCCGGTTTCTACCTTCCTGTGGCCGCGTGTAAAGGGGCCATTAAGGAGGTCAGTGCCATAAGTAGAGTTTGATGAGCCCCAGTAAGACATTTTGACCTGTGGCCCCAAACACCCCACATGTTGATCAGATGTATAGCCCTTGATTTATTCAAAATCTTTTATAGAAGTGCAAGTTGCCCACTTTCCCACTTAATTATGTAGTAATTTATGCCATCCTGTACTAATGTTCCACATCCTGGTGCCCTTCCTGTACTAATGTCCTCCATCCTGGTATACATGTGACCATCCTGGTATATATATTCCTGTCTTGGTATATGTCCCTATCCTGGATTCATCATGATTAATAAGTCCCCTATCCCGATATATTTTCCCCATCGTTAGTTATGCATCCTCCACACAGGGTACCTTATTTCTATTAGATTAGGTTATTATTCTTTTTTGATTGATGCATGTATTGTTCATTATTACTTTTTAAAGCGCAAAGTGGGTAATTGTTCTTTTTCAGGGATATAGTAACTTTAAGCGGAGAGTCTGTTGTTATTACACGAAGGAGGCACTGGAGGTATTATAACCATCAAAGGAGCATATGAGGAATTAATACGGTCTTTGGCAAAATGGGAGATACTTTATAGCTACCACATTGGGGGAATTGTTACTTTATATGGGACTCTTATTTTTTGAGGCACTCTCTTAGGGATGGGCGAGTCTACTCGCTAGGACTCGGGACTCGGCGATTCTGAAGGTACTCGCAGGACTCGTTACTCGGCGAATCTCCCAGCTTGGACTCGCACAGTGACGAGTCCAATGGAATTCAATGGCAATAAGCTTGACTCTTCACAGATACCCGCTGTCAGCAGCGAGTCTGAGCGAGTCTACGATTCCGAGTCCTACGAGTCTACGATTCCGAGTCCTGTATACTGTATTCGGGAGTCGGACTCTCGAATACAGAATATGATTATGTTCCGAGTCAGCACAGCGTGCGTGTTAGGTCAGAAAACTTGTGAAGATAGCCAATCATAGTCAGTAATGGCATAGCAAAGTTGGTTGTGTCAGGACTATGATTGGCTGCTGTCCATCGTGATGCCTATGTCATGTATGACAGGCAAGGCAGTATATAAGGCTTGTCCCCGCCATTTTGGCCACATTCCTGAGACGATCTGACCTAGTATAGGGAGAGAGAGATATATGCTGGAGCAGATCAGGGATTGTCAGTGTAGGGAAGATTCCTTATATTAACCCAAAAAGGAGGACAGAGTAGTGCTGTGTAGGCAGGCAGGCAGGCAGGGAGGGAAGGAAGGAGAAGCCTTACAGTGCACACAGGACGGACCTCATAGCTTAGCTTACTCACTCAGCTTTGCTAACAGCTGCAGTCAGAGCAGGGCCGGACTGGGACCAAAAAGCAGCCCTGGAAAACAAGCCTCACCAGCCCACATACTATATCACCCATCAGCCCCGATCTGTGAGTTTTGCTTTTACGTTGCATTGGCCACATCACTTTTTGTTACAGGAGTTATCTGAAGAGCCACATGTGAATGGTGCAGCAGAGGGAATAATCAACCGCAGCTCCATTTACATGGTGATCTACAAAGCCACGTTTCTCAGGATTGTGGGGTCCCAGCGGTCAGATCCATAGTGATGGGACAGTCGTCACCTGTACAGAAGAGAAGTGATGACTCCCATATTGGGGGTAATTAATTTAAACAACAATTAAATGCTGAAAATTAAAGTCCAATACCACGTCTGACAACAGGACAGAAGAAGTGGTACTGTGCAGAGTATATATACAGAATAATACAGATACTGAGGATTACACCCAGTATACAGGACAGGAGGAGTGGTACTATGCAGTGTATATATACAGAATAATACAGACACTGAGGATTACACCCAGTATACAGGACAGGAGAAGTGGTACTGTGCATGTATATATACAGAATAATACAGATACTGAGGATTACACCCGGTATACAGGACAGGAGGAGTGGTACTATGCAGTGTATATATACAGAATAACACAGATACTGTGGATTACAGCCAGTATACAGGACACAGGAGAAGTAGTACTGTGCAGTGTATATATACAGAATAATACAGATACTGAGGATAACACCCAGTAAACTTGACAGGAGAAGTGGTACTGTGCAGTGTATATATACAGAATAATACAGACACTGAGGATTACACACAGTATACAGGACAGGAGAAGTGGTACTGTGCAGTGTATATATACAGAATAATACAGATACTGAGGATTACACCCTGTATACAGGACAAGAGAAGTGGTGCTGTGCAGTGTATATATACAGAATAATACTGATACTGAGGATTACACCCAGTATACAGGACAGGAGAAGTGATACTGTGCAGTGTATATATACAGAATAATACAGATACTGAGGATTACACCCAGTATACAGGACAGGAGAAGTGGTACTGTGCAGTGTGTATATACAGAATAATACAGACACTGAGGATTACACCCAGTATACAGGACAGGAGAAGTGGTACTGTGCAGTGTATATATAAAGAATAATACAGATACTGAGGATTACACCCAGTATACAGGACTGGGAAAGTGGTACTGTGCAGTGTATATATAAAGAATAATACAGATACTGAGGATTACACCCAGTATACAGGACAGGAGAAGTGGTACTGTGCAGTGTATATATACAGAATAATACAGACACTGAGGATTACACCCAGTATACAGGACAGGAGAAGTGGTACTGTGCAGTGTGTATATACAGAATAATACAGATACTGAGGATTACACCCAGTATACAGGACAGGAGAAGTGGTACTGTGCAGTGTATATATACAGAATAATACAGACACTGAGGATTACACCCAGTATACAGGACAGGAGAAGTGGTACTGTGCAGTGTGTATATACAGAATAATACAGATACTGAGGATTACACCCAGTATACAGGACAGGAGAAGTGGTACTGTGCAGTGTATATATACAGAATAATACAGACACTGAGGATTACACCCAGTATACAGGACAGGAGAAGTGGTACTGTGCAGTGTGTATATACAGAATAATACAGATACTGAGGATTACACCCAGTATACAGAACAAGAGAAGTGGTACTGTGCAGTGTATATATACAGAATAATACAGATACTGAGGATTACACCCAGTATACAGGACAGGAGAAGTGATAGTGTGCAGTATATATATATACAGAATAATACAGATACTGAGGATTACACCCAGTATACAGGACAGGAGAAGTGGTACTGTGCAGTGTATATATACAGAATAATACAGACACTGAGGATTACACCCAGTATACAGGACAGGAGAAGTGATAGTGTGCAGTATATATATATATACAGAATAATACAGATACTGAGAATTACACCCAGTATACAGGACAGGAGAAGTGATACTGTGCCAAGCCGATTTTAGACACTCACTTACTAACGGAGTCCTGTCAATAAAGACAAAAGACATGCTTTAATGTACAAATATGAGGGCGAAACGATGCAACAAAGCACCCTCATTTGAATATTAAATAAAATAGATGTTTCTGCAAATATTTAAAAAAGCCCCCTAAATCTGTGTAAACGTTAGTGTAGTTTAAGGTCTCTGTCATAATATACTCACCAATACAGTTCTGTCACGTGCCCGACTCCATAATGATTTCACATCCACAGCTCGTCTATGCAGGTTTCCCTCTTCTCCGATCTTCAGCACATCCCGAGATGATGCCCTTAAAAAAATAACATTGCCATTATAATGCTCCTGAATAAAAAATAACCACCCATGCTGTGTCTTAAATAAGCCCTATGCTGTGCCCCTGCAAATAAAGAATTACTCCTCACCTCACTGTCCCTTTTACGGTACATGGCCTCCACACTAGCCTCACCTATAAAATAATACCAACACACCATCCACCCTTGTGTAGTATGACCGTCACACTGACCCCTAATAATCTCCACACTGTGCCCCTTATAAATTATACCTACCACACCTTCCTCAATTATGAACTATGATCTCCACACTGTCCCCACATCACGCTGCTCCTTCTTCACAATGTCCCACTCATGTTGTCCCAACTCCATACTGCGCCCTCACTGCCTCCTTCTATACTGTACCCCCAATGCTGCTCCTTCTCAATAATGAAACCCCTCACACTGTCTCCCCTCCATACAGAGACCACCACGCTACCTCACGCCTAATGCCGAGACCCCCACACTGTCCCACTCTTCATACTGAGTCCCTTACATTGCTCCATTTCACACTGAGCCCTGCACATTGTCCTCCATCTATTTTGTCCCTTGGATTATCCCTCACTCTGTAAGACCCCCTAACCCCATGTCTACAGTAAAAGCCCCTCTCTGCCCTAATCTACAGTAATAGCCACCTCATTAACCCTAGCATATGATAAAAGCTACTCTAAAAACTTTTTTTTATAATAATAGCCCCCCTGTCTACAGTAATATGACCCCTTATCCCCAGTCTAAAGCATTACCCTTCCTCCCCATAATCCCCAGTCCATAGCATCAGCCTCCCCATCATCCCCTGTCTACAGCATCAGCCTCCCCATCATCCCCAGCCCATAGCATCGGCCTCCCCATCATCCCCAGCCCATAGCATCAGCCTCCCCATCATCCCCAGTCTACAGCATCAGCCTCCCCATCATCCCCAGCATCGGCCTCCCCATCATCCCCAGCCCATAGCATCAGCCTCCCCATCATCCCCAGCCCATAGCATCAGCCTCCCCATCATCCCCAGCCCATAGCATCAGCCTCCCCATCATCCACAGTCTACAGCATCAGCCTCCCCATCATCCCCAGCCCATAGCATCAGCCTCCCCATCATCCCCAGCCCATAGCATCAGCCTCCCCATCATCTCCAGCCCATAGCATCGGCCTCCCCGTCATCCCCAGCCAATAGCATCAGCCTCCCCGTCATCCCCAGCCAATAGCATCGGCCTCCCCATCATCCCCAGCCAATAGCATAAACATTCCTGCCCAATTGCCCCTCTGTAGCATTAGCCTCCTTGCACCATTCCCTCCAGCCTGCAGCATTAGCCTTCTTGCCCCATCATCCCCCTACTAGCCTGCAGCATTAGCCTCCCTATCATTCCCCCCAGCCTGTAGCATTAGCCTCCCCATCATCCCCCCAGCCTGTAGTATTAGCCCTCCTGCCCCATAATCTAATACAGCCTGCAGTATTAGCCCTCCTGCCCCATAATCCCCCCCAGCCTGCAGCATTAGCCCTCCTGCTCCATAATTCCCCCCAGCCTGCAGCACTGGCTTCCCCATCATCCCCCCCAGCCTGTAGCATTAGCCTCCCCATAATCCCCCTAGTCTGCAGCATGATCCCTCAACATCAACATCCCAGCCTGCAGCATTAGCCTCCCCATCACCCCCCCCCAGCCTGTAGCATTAGCCTCAATCATCCCCCCCAGCCTGTAGCATTGGCCTGCCTGCCCCATCCCCCCTCGAGCATGCAGCATTAGCCTGCCTGCCCCATCCCCCCTCCAGCCTGCAGCATAAGTCTTACTGCCCCATCCCCCCTCCAGCCTGCAGCATAAGTCTTACTGCCCCATCCACCCTCCAGCCTGCAGCATAAGCCTTACTGCCCCATCCCCCCTCCAGCCTGCAGCATAAGTCTTACTGCCCCATCCACCCTCCAGCCTGCAGCATAAGCCTTACTGCCCCATCCCCCCTCCAGCCTGCAGCATAAGCCTTCCTGCCCCATCCCCCCTCCAGCCTGTAGCATTAGCCTTCCTGCCGCATCCCCCCCTCCAGCCTGCAGTATTAGCCTTCCTGCCACATCCCCCCTCCAGCCTGCATCATTAGCCTTCTTGCCCCATCCCCCCCTCCAGCATTAGCCTTCCTGCCCCATCCCCCCCTCCAGCCTGCAGCATTAGCCTTCCTGCCCCATCCCCCTCTCCAGCCTGCAGCATTAGCCTTCCTGCCCCATCCCCCCTGCAGCCTGCAGCATTAGCCTTCCTGCCCCATCCCCCCTCCAGCCTGCAGCAATATCCTTACTGTCACATCCCCCTCCCAGCCTGCAGCAATATCCTGTCACATCCCCCCTCCAGCCTGCAGTATTAGCCCTCCTGCCCCATCCCCCCCTCCAGCCTGCAGTATTAGCCCTCCTGCCCCATCCCCCCCTCCAGCCTGCAGTATTAGCCCTCCTGCTCCATCTCCCCCATCTTCAGGTCCAGGAGCTGTGCACTCACCTGCTCCTTCTCCTGTGTCCTTCAGCTCCGGGATCGTCCTCCTCCTCCTCACTCTGTGTTGACGTCCTGCAGTGTGTGGTGAGATGATGTCACCTCACTCCACACACACTGAAGCAGCTGCAGCTCCTCTGACACAGGAAGCTGAATGATGACCCCAGAAGTGCAAGAGCTGCTACTTCCGGGGTCATTCAGCTCTCTGTGTGTGAGGCATATGGAGGTGCGACGCGACCCCCCCTCACAGAACCCTCCCCTCTCCCTCCAACAGCTGATTAGATTGTCTAATGGAGGGGAGAGGATGCCGGCCAGCAGCGATCATGGTCGGGGACTTCGGCCCTACATAATCCCTGCTCAGCGGCTACGGTGCTAGCGGTGCAGCACTTCAATCACCAGCAGCCACATCACAGTCTGGAGGCTTGTAGCCTTGTACAGATTATAATGTGGCTGCTGGTGATTTCAATATGCAAAGTTACCAGTGTACCTGGCGGCCCTGAATGGACCATAAAGGACAAACTCCTTGCTCCATGGCCCAGTCTGACACTAGGCCCCGCCCACTCCACAATCAACGGCCCATCGGGAGAACTCCCGATGCTCCTGCTTGCCAGTCCGGGCCTGAGTCAGAGGCTTAGCTGAGGTGCTGTTTCCTTTTTGTTTTTGCACCAGATCGATTTTTGTTCCTAATAAGCCATAGAGCGTTATTTTTTCTGTGGCAGACCAGTGCGTTGCTGCTCTCCTACCTTTAAATAGCACGTACACCACCTTAGGGCCCTTTCACATCAGCGTTTTTTTTAAATCGCGGCAGATGCGGTGAAAAAACCGCATCTGCCGCGATTACCGCATACCGGCTGCACTAGCGGCGCTGTTGCGGTTTTTTGCCATGCAAAGTATAGGCGGACTTGCGGCAGGTGCGGCAAGTGCGGTTTCGCACTTGCGGCAGGTGCGGCCGCGGAAAAAACCGCGGTCAGCCGCGGTTTTTTTCGCGGCCGCACCTGCCGCAAGTGCAAAACCGCACTTGCCGCACCTGCCGCAAGTCCGCCTATACTTTGCATGGCAAAAACCGCAACCGCGCCGCAAGTGCAGCCGGTATGCGGTAATCGCGGCAGATGCGGTTTTTTCACCGCATCTGCCACGATTTCAAAAAAACGCTGATGTGAAAGGGCCCTTAGGGAGTGTAGTGTGCGGCTTCACTGCCAAGTGTGAGCGCGCACACTTACCCCGCCAGCAAGTGACGCATACAGCAACACCAAACCACATCTCGGTGGCTGTGCGCACTTAAAACCAATTTTTTTAGGGAGTGTAGTGTGCGGTGTGTTTGGACTCGCACACTTTCAGAGACACATCAGCGAGTTGTAAATGTCATTATTCGCTATTACTCGGTTCCCTATTCATTAACATTGGACTCGCTGGACTCGCAACGAGTCCCGAGTCCTTGACTCGGACTCGTTGGGGTCTTGCGATTCCGAGTCTTTTAGGACTCGCCCATCTCTACACTCTCTATCTGGTACATTGTGTAGCAGTTTTTCGGGAGGGGAGAGGAGGGAAGTTATAGCAGCAAAGGTTATTATTTTGTATATAATTTATAAGTATTGTAATTTGTAACCTAATCAGTGTTTGCTATTGTTAATAAAAATATAATAAATTTAAGACTTGGCTTTTAGCGATCTTGTGCTCGCTAAGAATGTGCAGTGTATGGTGATTTTGTGGCTGCAGGTAATGTTGAAATGTTTCCTCATGGGCATTTAGTTACTCACTAAAATGACACGCGTTAAATCACAGCAGCTACCAGGCACGGAAACAGATGTCTGCATCCTGAGTGCTAATCGCTCAGTTTCTTTTCCACGTTTGTCTGAATCAGCAGCCTCCAGCATTTTCAATCGTTTGAGGCAGGACATGGGAGGGTTAATATTTTAGTTCTCTGTAGGTGAAACATTTATGGGGCACTCTAATTATAGGCCATACAATAATAAACTGGTGAACACCCCTCTTCCTGAATGACATCACTTTAGACACATCCCTTGGCTTTCTATAAAAAGAACTACAAAAAAGTATACTGGAAATTTAGAGAAAATACTATTAGACTCTGTTCACATTAGCGTCAAATTTAACATTCTAATAACAGATCCCAGTGACCAACAATGTGAGAAAGGCTGGTGCAACAGATTAGAGAATTCTGGCTGTTAGAAAAACCATAAAATGCAGTATTAGGCTGGGGTCACACATAGAAATCCGTTTTTGGAAGTGATTTTCATCACCAATCCGTTTTTTTTTGGGTGCTTTTTGAGCCTCCTGCACCCCTGAACGTTTTTGGACTTAGTCATTTTTTCATTAAAAACGCATATGCGTTAACGCAGGTGCCTATATGTGCCATGCGTTAACGCATGCGTTTCCCATAGGGCCCCATGTTAAAAAAACGAATGCGTTTTTTATCTGATGCCAAAAACATTGCTAGCAACGTTTTTTGGCTCAAAAACAGACAGAGCAATGTTTTGAGGTCCAGAAAAAAACGGACAGGGTGTTTTTTACATCCAATCCGTTTTTGTATCAGTTTTTGGACTTAGAAAAAAAAAATGACAAAAATGAAGCCAAAAATGGACCAAGGGCTTAGGCTGCTTTCACACAGCGTTTTTATGCTGTCCGAGGGGATCAGACTTTTTGCTGCTCCCCTCGGACAGCATCGGATCTAAACTCATGACTGCAATCGGATGCCAAATAGGCATCCGATTCCGATATTTTGCAGCATCAGTCTGGATCCTCTCTCCTATCCCTGCTCCTCCTGTCACCTTTCTCCCCTCCTCTCTCTGCTCCCTCTTTGCCCCCTCTGTCTCCCCTCTTTGCCCCCTCTGTCTCCCCTCCTCTCTCTGCTCCCTCTTTGCCCCCTCTGTCTCCCCTCTTTGCCCCCTCTGTCTCCCCTCTTTCGACCGCTCTTTGTCCCCTCTGTCTCCCCCTCTTTGCCCCCTCTGTCTCCCCTCTTTGCCCCCTCTTTCGGCCCCCTCTTTGCCCCCTCTGTCTCCCCTCTTTGTCCCCTATTTCTCCCCCTCTTTTGCCCCCTTTGTTCCCCTCTTTCCAGGCCTTTAAAAATAAAAAAATCTTCATTCTCACCTCTCCACGACACTCGCGGTGCTTCCAGCTTCTTCTTCTGATCAACAGGACCTGGCGTGATGTCACAGTCACATGACCGGTTACCGCGGTAACCAGTCATGTGACTCAACTGTGACGTCAGGCCAGGTCCTAGACGCACAGAGCGCTGGAGGCATCGCTGGATCGTGGAGAGGTGAGGATAATGATTTTTTTATCTTTAACCCTTTCATTTAACTGGATATCACTTCTGCAATGTATGAATATACATTGCAGAAGTGATATTAGATGGAACAGAGCGGTGTTAGTGTACAGAGCATGCTCAGTGCACTAACATCGGGTCCGAGGAGACATCAGCTGTTTCTTCGGACCCGCGCTGTATAGGCCCCATGTTATTTGGCGCGGATCAGGTCGGATCCAATTCGGTCCGATCTGACCCGCTGTGCCAAAAATCGCAGCAGGCTGCGATTTTGGGCACAGCAAAAAATCGGCCAGGATCGGATCCGACAAAAATTGGATGCCAATAAGGCCAAATCTGATGTGATCCGTGCCCATAGGATAACATGGGGCCAAAATCTGATCCGTGGCTGTCAGTTTTACAACGGACAGCCACGGATCACAGAAAATCGCTGTGTGAAAGCAGCCTTATGTGTGACCCTAGACTTATGTGAGTATGACCAGAACCATAAGTGCATGAAGAAGCCTAATCCCCATTTAATATTTATAAATCAGCATTTATAATGTAGCATTAATAACATGGTAAATACTACGCCACTTTCATACCTTGCTATTAACTTAGTAGAAGTAGAAGTATTTTTATCAAGTGTTCCATTTTTCATACTCAAATGAAGTTCATCCAAGCTTCAGCACATGTAGTGATAAAATAGAGAAGGATCCCACCACCAGATTCGGCCACAAAGCTCCATATGTCTAAGTTTTTAAGTATTTACTGTACTTAATATTATATCTTAATGAGATACAGTTGTGGCCAAAAGTATTGACACCCCTGCAATTCTGTCAGATAATACTCAGTTTCTTCCTGAAAATGATTGCAATCACAAATTCTTTGGTATTATTATCTTCATTTAATGTATCTTCGATGAAAAAACACAAAAGAAATTGTCCTAAAGCCAAATTGGATATAATTCCACACCAAACATAAAAAAGGGGGTGGACAAAAGTATTGGCACTGTGACTCACCCTCTGTCCTGTGTCCTTGTGTGTACCACATTGAGCATGGAGAAAAGAAAGAAGACCAAAGAACTGTCTGAGGACTTGAGAAACCAAATTGTGAGGAAGCATGAGCAATCTCAAGGCTACAAGTCCATCTCCAAAGACCTGAATGTTCCTGTGTCTACCGTGCGCAATGTCATCAAGAAGTATAAAGCCGGGGGCGTGGCTTGGCTCAGCATGGTGATGGCTGCATGATCTGAGAGCTCCAGGACCCACAGGTATTGAAGCGGCTCTAACAGTCTCCTCAGCCCTTCCTCATCGCCCACACAGAGATTTACAGTGTCCGGATCGCTGCTGGAACACATGGGCAAAACTAGAAGCACTGGAGGGGGCCCCCCACAGAGAGTGACAGACTTTTTCCTTACCTCCAAACCCTCAGACCCTGCAGCTAAGATGGCAGCGTCTCCCCAGCACTCAGTACGCTCCTCTTCCAGGAGGGGGTCGGTGGCCTCCTCTATATCTACCAGAGGGGAGAGGGACGATACCCCTGTGACACATGGGAGCATGAGAGAAATGCTCTCCTCCATGCTCTCCTCCCTCCGTACTTCCTTGCAAGCTGACATGAAGGAGATGGTGGCAGATCTCAGGGGGGAGGTGCTGGAGATAGGAGGACGTACAGACAAACTGGAGAGGAAACTGGCTGAACTCATACAGTCACATAATGGCTTAATAGATGAGCATGAGGAGCTGAAAAAGGAGATGGGAAAGGTTCAGTCCAAACAACTGGACTTGGAGGATCGCCTGCGGCGTAATAACATCCGCATCAGGGGGATAGATGAAGCTGTGCAGCCTAAAGATCCAAGGCCCCTGCTGCAGGACTTTATAATGGCTGCCATGCCAGAGGTGGAGAAGAAGGACATTATCATAGACAGGATCCACAGGGTGCCTAAACCTTCCCATATCAATCCTAGCCTGCCAAGAGATGTGATTGCTAGAATACATTTCTATGAACTGAAGGATGATTTTTTTATACTGCCTGCGAAGCAAGCCAGCTCTCCCTGAAAGGTTTTCAGCACTGGCAGTATTCGCTGATCTATCCCCTGGCACCCTGGCACTCCGCAGGGCCTTTCAACCCTACACGGCCGTGCTTCGTGATCATGAGATATCCTATGTCTGGGGCTTCCCAACGAAGCTAATTATACGTAAGAATGGCTCTACACATACCTGCCTTCTCCCTGAGCAGGCTGCAAAGCTCTTGGCTCAATGGGGTCTCCGATCGCCTGCAACCTCGACTGAATCTTCCTCAACTGCTGACAATCATAAAAAGCACGTGGACCCAGAGTGGGCCACAGTCTGAAACAATTATTGCCTGTGGGACCGGGCTTCCCGGAATCTTTTGGATCATCTGCCTATCACTGGCTTGCCTCTTTTTTAGGCTCACTAACTGTCTGTTTTTGGACCGATTGCTTTTTAATCCCAGGACTTCCATCTGTTCTCCTGGGTATTTGCCCACAGAGTGAATTTTTTCTCACTCATTTGTGACTTTTGGTTCTTTTTTGGTGCTTGTTGCTTTCTTCCCGGCTTCCTTTATGTCAGGAGCCATTGTTTTATATTTATGTCTCTGTCTTTGCACTTTTCTTCAACCACTTGTGGCTTTTCTTTTCTCTCCCCCTTTTTTTCCCTCCCCTCCTCCCTCTTTCCCTGCTAATGCACTGGATTTGTTTTCTTCTGCATACCCTTTGTCTGAGGGTGACCCCTGGTGGTCGCTTCTTATACAACAGATAGATCCCAATGTTTAATATGAGTGTGTCGATATTATCAATTAATGTCAACGGTCTAAATTCTCCGACCAAACGATCTATAGTATGGCGTCACCTTCTCAAATCTAAATGCGATATTGTCTTTGTCCAGGAGACACATCTCCTGGCGGGGGATAATGATAGAATGCATTGTCACAAATTTCCTCACCGATTTTTTGCTAATGGTCCCTTTAAAAAAGCTGGCGTCGGAATTTTTATTAGAGATACTGTCTCCTTTCAGCTTGGGAGCGTAGTTTCTGATTCAGATGGTCGATATTTAATTTTGTTATGTTTAATTAATAATGTGAATTACACTCTGGTCTCGGCCTATGCTCCCAATGCGGGTCAGAAGCAGTTTTTTGGGTCCCTTATGGACAAGCTCCAGCTTTACGCTCAAGGCAACAAATTATTATGCGGTGACCTAAATATGCCGCTATTCAAGCGCTTAGACTGCTCAAACCCCTCTCAGGCTCGAGGTGAACTACAAGCTTTGGTGTCTGAAAATAATTTTCATGATATTTGGCGATATTAACACGGCTCACAGCGTGACTATACCTTTTTCTCACCCAGGTATCACAGCTATAGCCGTATAGATTATGCATTAGTGGATGATGCCTTATTGAAACTGTGCTTAACCTCAGAAATCGGCCCTATCTCATGGTCAGATCATGCTCCAGTTATGTTACAATTAGCAGATCCCGCTGGAGTTAGACCCCCGTTTGTGTGGAGACTAAATAACTACCTATTGACGAACCCTGAAATAGTTGAGGATGTTTCAAGACAAATCAAGGAATATTTTGCTACCAACGATACTGGGGAGGTGGGAGACGAGGTCCTATGGTTGGCACATAAAGCTGTCATTAGAGGGGCATTTATCAAAATTGCGGCACACGTTAAACGAAAATACACGGCAGAGTTAACAAATACATTACAAGACCTTCAAACATTGGAGCAACAACATAAATCCTCCCCTACCCCCGCACTTTTGAAATTGCTAAATGCCACTAGGAACCGACTACGGGAGCTTCTACTCCAAAAGGCCGAACGGGACCTTAAAAGAATGAGGGCGAAATATTACGCTATGGGGGACAGGGCAGGTGCCCTTTTGGCTCGGAGGGTGAAGAAACGATCGGCTCGGTCTAAAATCCCCTTCCTTGTTTCACAAGCCGGGGACCATATCCGTAACCCTATAACTATAGCAGCGGAATTCCGTTCGTTTTATGACACTTTATATAATCTCAGTCGAGATGGGACTACTTCTCAACCGTCTGCAGCATCTATATCCTCCTTCCTAGATAAGGTCATGCTTCCAAAATTGTCTTCACACCAATGTACTTACCTTAATGCCCCAATTTCAGAACTTGAAATTAAACAAGTCTTAAAATCCTCAAAGAAACACACGGCACCCGGTCCCGACGGTCTGTCATTTGCGTACTACGCACAATTTTCTACTTTATTGTCTCCGTATTTACAGAGGCTATTCACGACGTGGGGGTCCAAGGGAGAGATCAGGAGAGAGGGTTTGGAAGCTATCATCTCCACTTTGCCTAAACCTGGGAAGCCTCCCACTACCCCGGGCAACTTTCGCCCTATCGCGCTGCTCAATTGTGACACCAAATTATACGCGAAGGTGTGGGCGGTGAGATTGATGATGGTATTGCCGTCTCTCATTGGCCCTGACCAGGTGGGATTCATACCAGGCCGCCAGACGCGAGATGGAACCAGACGGCTTATAAACATTCTAGATATTTTAGAAAGAGCCGACTCCCCCAGCGTGATCCTGTCTCTGGATGCTGAAAAAGCGTTTGACAGGGTACACTGGGGGTATGTTGAAGCAGTTTTGAACAAATTTGGTTTTATTGGACTGGTTAAATCAGCCATTATGGCCTTATATTCATCGCCAAATGCTTCCGTCCGCGCCTCCGGCTTTCTCTCGACTCCATTTGACATTTCCAATGCCACCCGCCAGGGATGTCCACTTTCTCCCCTCATATTCGCGTTGGTAATGGAACCCTTGGCAGCGAAGATTAGGGCGAATCCAAATATAAGGGGGGTCAGAGTTGGAGACGTTGACCACAAGATCGGCTTATATGCCGATGATGTAGTGTTTACCTGTGTTGATGTCCTCTCTTCACTCACAGAGATAATGGCAACATTGGAGGAGTTCTCAGCGGCCTCATATTATCGTCTCAACGTCTCCAAGTCAGTCCTCTTCCCGGTGAAGGTTGACACGTTAACTCAGAATATCATTCGAGATCGTTACTCTTTCATTTGGGCTCCGGAAGGCTTTAAGTACTTGGGAATCTTTATTACTAGCACCCATAACATTGTAAAGGCGAATTGCGACTTACTAATTAAAGAGATAAACTCTGAATTAACTAAGATTTCCCCATTTTGCCTCTCTTGGATGGCTAGGATCCAGGTG
Organism: Allobates femoralis; assembly: GCA_033576535.1. Taxonomy (NCBI): domain Eukaryota; kingdom Metazoa; phylum Chordata; class Amphibia; order Anura; family Aromobatidae; genus Allobates; species Allobates femoralis. The sequence goes on from JARQOC010000002.1 coordinate 372,626,869, forward strand.
GTTAAAATGTTAAATCTCCCAAAGATCATATACCTATTCCGATGTCTTCCTTTAAATTTCCCGCGAACCTGTACGTCCAGATTGCAGCGTTTGCTCAACTCATTTATATGGAATCATAAACCGCACCGTATACCTCACAAATTCATGATACTCCCACTAAATAAGGGTGGACTAGGGGTACCCGACGTTCTCTCCTATTATAAGGCCGCGCTGCTCGAACCGGCAAAACTCTGGTGGTCAGGGGATACAGTCTCATTACATTGGCTACAAATTGAGTCATGCTATGCGCCAACACGTTCTCTTAGAATTCTCTTAGAGATAGGACTCCTCCAAGTACCGACACGAGGCAGCTTACTCCACTCTATGATCACTCTCCTGCGGATCTGGCACTCCTTTAGTAGATCTAAATTTTTGTTTTTGCACAAATATATATCTCTGCAAGCAGTGGAAAATATGATCCCAGACATATCTCTGGGCCACTGGAAGTCGAGAGGAATTCTTACAGTGGATAAGCTCATGGATTCAGACGGGTTTCTTCCCTTTTCTGCAATCGCCCTTAAATACTCCCTGCCCAATATTTTGTTCTACCAATACTTGCAAGTTCGCCATCTGCTGCAGTCTTGTGCTTACTCTCTCCCAGACGCTGCCTCTGTTGATGACTCATTAGTGGGTTACTTTAAACCAGCATGTATAAGTAGCCATGGCATATCTATTATATATCATGCTTTCCTCTCGCTCAATGATAGGTCCAAATTACCATACATGGAGGCCTGGGAGCGTCGCCTCTCCTTCTCAGCCCCGATAGAGGCCTGGTACGAGGCGGCCTCATACGCCTCTAAATACTCATCTTGCATTAATCATTTAGAGCAAACAAAAAAGGTTCACTTAAATTGGTACCTAACTCCCGTACGTTTAGCTAAGTTTTGTACATCCTCTTCCCCACTGTGTTGGAAGGGTTGTGGTCAAATAGGCACCATCTATTTATATAATCCGCAGTTTGGAATTCGGGCACTGTAGCCGAATCCCAGAATGCTTTGCGCGGGACTGCGAGTGATGACGCGCAGCGTCATCACGAGCCGCAGACCCGCACTGCCGTCTCCGCCACCCGCCGTCTCCGCCGCGCACCCGTCCGCCCTGCCGCCGCCTCCGCCCTGCCGCCGCCTCCGCCCCGCCGCCGCGAGGTCACCGCTGCCCCTCGCTGCTCTAGCAACGCTGGGGCCTCGGTGACGCCATGCAGCTGGAGGAGCACTGTCCTTGCGGCGACATGTAATTTCCAACATGGCGTGCAAAATCTCGCGAGATTTCGCCGCCATCTTGGATATTACATCTCGCCCCACCGGCTCCACTTTCCCACCGCCACCCGCTGCTTCATTCCCTCCCTCCCCTCCTCGCTCCATCGCCCACCCCACCGCTCCATTCCACCAGCACCGCTCCATTGCGCTTTATCCCCCTCCATTGCGGCCCCCCCACCTCTCCAATGCGCACCCCCCCTATATTGCGGCCCCCCCACCGCTCCATTGCACACACACCCTCCATTCCAGCCCCTTCCCACCGCTCTATTACCCCTACCCGTCCCCCTCTCACCGGCCGCTCGGTCTCACCCGGTAATGAGCGGTCATGTGACAGATATCACATGACCGCTCTTTCCTTGCTGCGCTTTCCACACAGACTGCGCCTGACACCCGATGCAAGCGGGGGACACATCCTAACCACTCTCCCTCCAGGTGACCTGACCACCCACTGTCCCTCCATCCTCACCTGACCACCCACTCTCCCTCCAGGTGACCTGACCACCCACTGTCCCTCCATCCTCACCTGACCACCCACTCTCCCTCCATCCTCACCTCACCACCCACTGTCCCTCCATCCTGCGCTGACCACCCACTCTCCCTCCATCCTGACCTCACCACCCACTGTCCCTCCATCCTGCGCTGACCACCCACTGTCCCTTCATCCTGCGCTGACCACCCACTGTCCCTCCATCCTGCGCTGACCACCCACTCTCCCTCCATCCTGCGCTGACCACCCACTCTCCCTCCATCCTGCGCTGACCACCCACTCTCCCTCCATCCTGCGCTGACCACCCACTCTCCCTCCATCCTGACCTCACCACCCACTGTCCCTCCATCCTGCGCTGACCACCCACTGTCCCTTCATCCTGCGCTGACCACCCACTGTCCCTCCATCCTGCGCTGACCACCCACTCTCCCTCCATCCTGCGCTGACCACCCACTCTCCCTCCATCCTGTGCTGACCACCCACTCTCCCTCCATCCTGCGCTGACCACCCACTCTCCCTCCATCCTGCGCTGACCACCCACTGTCCCTCTGTCCTGCGCCGACCACCCACAGGCCCTCCATCCTGCGCTGACCACTGCCCCTCCATCCTGTGCTGACCACTGCCCCTCCATCCTGAGCTGACCAATGAGCCTCCTTCCTGCGCTGACCACTGAGCGTCCATCCTCTGCTCACCACTGAGCCTCCATCCTGCGCTGACCACCCACTGTCCCTCTGTCCTGCGCTGACCACCCACTGTCCCTCTGTCCTGCGTTGACCACCCACTGTCCCTCTGTCCTGCGTTGACCACCCACTGTCCCTCTGTCCTGCGCTGACCACCCACTGTCCCTCTGTCCTGCGCTGACCACCCACAGGCCCTCCGTCCTGCGCTGACCACCCACAGGCCCTCCGCCCTGCGCTGACCACCCACTGCCCCTCCATCCTGCGCTGACTACTGCCCCTCCATCCTGCGCTGACCAATGAGCCTCCTTCCTGCGCTGACCACTGAGCGTCCATCCTCTGCTCACCACTGAGCCTCCATCCTGCGCTGACCACCCACTGTCCCTCTGTCCTGCGCTGACCACCCACTGTCCCTCTGTCCTGCGCTGACCACCCACTGTCCCTCTGTCCTGCGCTGACCACCCACTGTCCCTCTGTCCTGCGCTGACCACCCACTGTCCCTCTGTCCTGCGCTGACCACCCACTGTCCCTCTGTCCTGCGCTGACCACCCACAGGCCCTCTGTCCTGCGCTGACCACCCACAGGCCCTCCCTCCTGCGCTGACCACCCACAGGCCCTCCGTCCTGCGCTGACCACCCACAGGCCCTCCGCCCTGCGCTGACCACCCACTGCCCCTCCATCCTGCGCTGACTACTGCCCCTCCATCCTGAGCTGACCAATGAGCCTCCTTCCTGCGCTGACCACTGAGCGTCCATCCTCTGCTCACCACTCAGCCTCCATCCTGCGCTGACCACTGCCCCTCCATCCTGTGCTGACCACTCAGCCTCCTTCCTGCGCTCACCACTGGCCCTCCATCCTTCGCTGACCACTCAGCCTCCATCCTGCGCTCACCACTGAGCCTCCATCCTCTGCTGACCACTCCATCCTGTGCTCACCACTGAGCCTCAATCCTGCGCTGACCACTGAGCCCTCCATCCTGCGCTCACCACTCACCCTCCTTCGTCTGCTGACCACTCCATCCTGCGCTGACCACTCAATCCTGCACTCCCCACTCAGCCTCCATCCTGCGCTGACCACTCATCCTCCATCCTGCGCTGACCACTGAGCCTCCATCCTGCGCTGACCACTGAGCCTCCATCCTGCGCTGACCACTGAGCCTCCATCCTGCGCTCATCACTGAGCCTCCATCCTGCGCTCACAACTGAGCCTCCATCCTGCGCTCACCACTGAGCCTCCATCCTGCGCTGACCACTCTGGCTCCATCCTGCGCTGACCACTGGCTCCATCCTGCGCTGACCACTCTGCCTCCATCCTGCACTGACCACTCTGCCTCCATCCTGCACTGACCACTCTGCCTCCATCCTGCACTGACCACTCTGCCTCCATCCTGCGCTGACCACTCGGCCTCCATATACAGTGCTAACCACTGAGCCACCGTATACAGTGCTAACCACTGAGCCACCGTATACAGTGCTAACCACTCAGCCACCATATACAGTGCTAACCACTGAGCCACCATATTCAGTGCTAACCACTGAGCCACCGTATACAGTGCTAACCACTGAGCCACCATATACAGTGCTAACCATTGAGCCACATTACTGTTCTAATTGTTGACAAACAATATACAGTGCCAACCACTGAGCCACTGTAGAGTGCTAACCACTGAGGCTCTGTATACAGTGCTAACTACTGAGCCAGCGTATACTGTGCTAACCAGTCAGCCCCCGTATACTCTGCTAACCAATGAGCCCCTGTATACTCTGCTAACCAATGAGCCGCCGTCAAGTCTGCTAAGCACTCAACCCCCATATACTCTGCTAACCAATGAGCCCCGTATACTCTGCTAAGCACTCTGCTGCACGCAGGATGACGTCCGGGAACAGTGTTTAAGTGCGGCCAGGACGGGCCCCCCTCTTGCCCGCACCCGCCCGCTGTTCCCTAGCCATCTCCTGCCCGCTCTTCACCAGCCCCCTCCTGCCCGCACCCGCCCGCTGTTCCCTAGCCTTCTCCTGCCCGCACCTGACCGCTCTTCCCCGGCCGCCTCCTGGCCGCACCCGACCGCTCTTCCCCGGCCCCCTCCTGCCCGCACCTTCCCGCTGTCCCCCGGCCCCCATCCTGGATTTCTGCATCGCTGCACACTCACACCGCTGTAGGTATCTATATATTTAATCACCAATGTTGTGCTGCTATTCCGCCATGCACCGCGGCACCGTCCCCACCGATCGCGCTCAGCGCCTTCGCGAGCCGCTATTCACAGAATAAGACCCGCGAGCGCTGGCACACTACTGCGCCACCCCCAGCCACAGTCACGTCCCCAACTCTTACGTCACCATTCACAGCCCCAAGAGCGATGGCGCGCTCGAGACCCACCGTAAGCCGCAGTCACGCCAGCCACAGTTACGACGCCATTCACAGCCGCACGAGCGCAGTAACCATCCCTCACCGTGCATGCGCCTTCACGAAATTTACCTCACACCAAGGACACGCCACGATTTCCTCCACTCTGGAAGTATGCAGCTCTCATACAAGAAGTCAGTGGTGACAGCCATTACGTCACATCACCTCTCCACCCACCAGGACGCCCATTAAGGTCACCATCACACCCACAAACCTGTTACCCACAGAACTACCTGTATATACTCTGCTACCCACGCAGCCGGCTGTATACTCTGCTACTGACAGAGCTGCCTGTATATACTCTGCTACCCACGCAGCTGACTGTATACTCTGCTACCCACAGAGCTACCTGTATATACTCTGGTACCCACGCAGCTACCTGTATACTCTGTGACCCACAGAGACACCTGTATATACTCTGCTACCCACGCACCCGCCTGTATACTCTGCTACTCACAGAGCTGCCTGTATATACTCTGCTACCCACGCAGCTGACTCTTTACTCTGCTACTCACAGAGCTGCCTGTACAAACTCTGCTACCCATGCAGCTGCCTGTATACTCTGCTACCCACAGAGCTACCTATATATACTCTGCTACCAACACAGCTGCCTCTATACTCTGCCACCCACAGAGACACCTGTATATACTCTGCTACCCATGCAGCCGGCTGTATACTGTGCTACCCACAGAGCTGCCTGTATATACTCTGCTACCCACAGAGCCGCCCGTATATACTCCGCTACCCACGCAACCGCCTGTATACTCTGCTACCCACGCAGCTGCCTGTATACTCTGCCACCCACAGAGACACCTGTATATACTCTGCTACCCACACAGCCGGCTGTATACTGTGCTACCCACAGAGCTGCCTGTATATACTCTGCTACCCACGCAGCAGCCTGTATACTCAGCTACACACAGAGCTGCCTCTATATACTCTCCTACACAGGCCGCCACCTGTATACTCTGCTACCCACAGAGCCGTCTGTATATACTCTGCTACCCACGCAACCGCCTGTATACTCTGCTACCCACGCAGCTGCCTGTATACTCTGCGACCCACACACATACCTGTATATACTTTGTTACCCACGCAGCCGCCTGTGTACTCTGCTACCCACGCAGCTCACTGTATACTCTGATACCCACAGAGCTACCTGTATATACTCAATTAACTTATGTAGATTATTTTTCTGTCACTATTACCTTACAGTATGATGTTTTGCCCTTATTTTACAAATGTAAATAAAAACTATGCTTTTTTCACAAGCGCAAAGCGTGTCATGCATGTTTACTGTTCCTGTTAGCACATCTAAGGATGCACACAATTCATTTCACCACGCTCCCGATGCAATTGCATCGGGCCTTTTTACTAGTGGAACATATGTGGTGGTTTTGTCACAAGCTCCAACCTTTTTGGCACTCGGTTGAGCGGGTCCTGCACAAAGTGACAGGTGTCCCTATTGTCATGTCGGGACAGATGGCGGTATTGGGTATTGGGCTGGGGGATATTCCCTCAATTCTAAGACCAATGGTTGCTAATATTTTAAATGCAGCTAGAATATGTATAGCCAGAGTATGGCGCCAAACTCTCCCACCCACAGAGAAGGAGCTGATAAATCAATTGGCGCTGCATTTTCAGTATGAAACAATTTTGGCACATGACTTACAGACTAAAAACAGAAGACTTGGATGGTGGGATCTTTGGACATCTTCGCAGTTCGGGCATAACCATCTCTGATGAAACTCTGGTCGTCTGGATTTACCCCACACTTGCTGAAGTAGCGTTTGGGATTATATTACGAGAAGTGCAGAACTAACTGCGTTCAGGATTAATAATTAAGACATTTGACAAAGGGATGATATGAAGTTGTGTTTTTATTATCATTGGCAGGGTGATTTTTCCCCCCATGTATTTTCCCCCCCACCATCTTTTTCAGCCTCTTTCAATCCTTTTCCTTTCTTTCCTCAATTGTGTTCTTCCTAACATGTTTGTTATGAAGCATATTGCCGAACCGATATTCTCGGCTGCATTTGTTTTTTGTTTTTTTTTGATATGCCTTAAAACTTTAATAAAAATTTAATGTTTAAAAAAAAAAAAAAAGAAGTATAAAGCCCATGGCACTGTGGCTAACCTCCCTAGATGTGGATGGAAAAGAAAAATTGATGAGATATTTCATTGGACTAACATCCAAACAAGTTCAAGCTGCCCTGCAGTCCGAGGGTACAACTGTCAACCCGTACTATCCATCGGCATCTGAATGAAAAGGGACTGTATGGTAGGAGACCCAGGAAGACCCCACTTCTTACCCCGAGATATAAAAAAGCCAGGCTGGAGTTTGCCAAAACTTACCTGAGAAAGCCTAAAACGTTTTGGAAGAATGTTGTCTGGTCAGATGAGACAAAAGTAGACCTTTTTGGGCAAAGGCATCAACATAGAGTTTACAGGAGAAAAAAAGAGGCATTCAAAGAAAAGAACACGGTCCCTACAGTCAAACATGGCGGAGGTTCCCTGATGTTTTGGGGTTGCTTTGCTGCCTCTGGCACTGGACTGCTTGACTGTGTGCATGGCATTATGAAGTCTGAAGACTACCATGTAGGGCCCAGTGTGAGAAAGCTGGGTCTCCCTCAGAGGTCAGAGGTCTTCCAGCAGGACAATGACCCAAAACACACTTCAAAAAGCACTAGAAAATGGTTTGAGAGAAAGCAATGGAGACTTCTAAGGTGGCCAGCAATGAGTCCAGAGCTGAATCCCATAGAACACCTGTGGAGAGATCTAAAAATGGCAGTTTGGAGAAGGCACCCTTCAAATATCAGGGACCTGGAGCAGTTTGCCAAAGAGGAATGGTCTAAAATTCCACCATAGCATTGTAAGAAACTCATTGATGGTTACTGGTAGCGGTAGATCACAGTTATTTTGGCTAAAGGTTGTGCAATCAAGTATTAGGCTGAGGGTGCCAATACTTTTGTCTGGTCCATTTTTGGAGTTTTGTGTGAAATGATCAATGTTTTGCTTTTTGCTTCATTCTCTTTTGTGTTTTTCATTGAAGACAAATTAAATGAAGATAATAATACCAAAGAATTTGTGATTGCATTCATTTTCAGGAAGCAACTGAGAATTATCTGACAGAATTGCAGGGGTGTCAATACTTTTGGCCATGACTGTACATCCAGAGATTGCAGCAAGAGTTCAAGTGTCCTCTTCCTACAGTCTTTGGGGTCAGCGTTATGGTGCACTGTATGGCAATGGTCTGTCATACAGTGCACCATGACTATGATACCAGAGGCTACAACAAGAGGATACTTGATCCCTTGTTGCACCCATCCTTCCACCCATACACCCATCCATCAACGCATGCACCCATCCATCCATGCATGCATCCACACATGCACCCATCCACGCATGCACACATCCATGCACACACGCATCCACGCACGCACACATCCACGCACGCACACATCCACGCACGCACACATCTACACATGCACCTATTCACCCATGCACACATCCATGCATGCACACACACCTCCACGCATGCATACATCCATGCATGCAGAGACATCCACACATGCAGACATCCATGCACACACACATCCACGCATACACACATCCATGCACGCACACATCTATCCATGCATGCACACATCCATGCACGCAGATACATCCACACACGCAGAAACATCCATGCACGCACACATCCATGCATGCACACATCCATGCACACACACATCCATGCACGCACACATCCAGGCACGCACACATCTATGCACGCAGAGACATCCACACATTCAGACATCCATGCACGCACACATCCAGGCACGCACACATCTATGCACGCAGAGACATCCACACATTCAGACATCCATGCACGCACACATCCATCCATGCATGCACACATCCATGCACGCACACATCCATCCATGCACGCACACATCCATGCATGCATGCACACATCCATGCAAGCGGAGACATCCATGCATGCAGAGACATTCACGCATGCACACATCCATGCACGCACACATCCAAGCACGCGCACATCAATCCATGCACACATCCATGCATGCACACATCAACCCATGCACGCATTCATGCATGCACTTATCCATCCACCCATGCATGCACCCATCCTCCACCCATGCATGCACCCATGCACCCATCCATCCACCCATGCATGCACCCATCCACCCATGCATGCACCCATCCATCCACCCATGCATGCACCCATACACCCATCCATCCACCCATGCATCCACCCATGGAAGCACCAATTCATCCACCCATGTATGCACCCATGCATCCACGCATGCACCCATCCATCCATCCATTCATTCATTCATTCATACTCACCTCACTCACGATCCACCGGTGAGGAGGAGGAGCCTGGGAGAGGAGGAGGGGCCCACACGGAGCAGAGGAGGCGACTGGCGGGGCACCGGTAGGTGCAGCCTGCCGAGACAGGTGAGGGGGGAAGCAGGACATAGGTAGAGCTGGAGGGGGGCGGGACAGAGGGGGGTGTGCAGATAAGGCTTACCGGAGGGAGCACCAGCAGGTGCAGCCCACCGACACATAGATTACAGTGGGGGGGGCGGATGGGAGGCACGTTGTCCCCTGATGAGCCCTGGAGCGGGAGGGGGCTGAGGAGGGGGAGGGCACCTGCCGATCTGCCATTCCAGATATGATTGGAGAGCTTCAATCAGATCTGGAGGGGTGAATCCCTATGATTCGCTCTGATCAGCAGTTTCATTTTCAACTGCCAATTAGAGAAACTTTAGCCACGAGGGGGCTAAGCCACCCCTCCTGGGCTAAAGTACAGGTCCTTGCAATCCTGCAGCTCTGGTGACTTGTCACTGAGCCGGTCACCGGAGCTGCAGGATCGCAAAGAAGTCATGATGTTATAGAGACATCATGGGTCAGGAACGCACCGACTTCCATGACGTCTGTATAACGTCATAGGATGGGAAGGGGTTAAGGTTCCTGAAGGTGTGAAAATGACCTCTGCAAAGTATATAGAGTTTCTGACTGAGAACTTTCTTCCATGGTACAAAAAGCAAAAAGCAAAAACGTGCCTTCAGGAGCAAAATCATCTTCATGCATGACAATGCACCATCTCATGCTGCAAAGAATAACTCTGTGTCATTGGCTACTATGGGCATAAAAGGAGATAAACTCATGGTGTGGCGACCATCTTTCCCTGACCTAACCCTATAGAGAACCTTTGGAGTATAATCAAGCAAAAGATCTATGAGGACGGGAGGCAATTCCCATCAAAACAGCAGCTCTGGGAGGATATTCTGACATCATGCAAAGAAATACAAGCAGAAACTCTTCACAAACTCACAAGTTCAATGGATGTAAGAATTGTGAAGGTGATATCAAAGAAGGGTTCCTATGTTAACATGTAACTTGGCCTGTTAGGATGTTTTGGAGTTAAATAGCTGTTTATTCATTGAATGTGACCTCTTAATGCTGCAAATTCATCAAATGAGCATTTTCAGTTCTTTCAAACATATCAAATGTTTAGAAACTCTACTGTGCCTAATAATTTGGAACAGTGCATTTAGAGTTTTTTTTATTTTGAAGATTATACTGCTATCATTGGGAGGTTTCTTCAATAAAATTTGGTGTATACAATTAATGATGACTTTAATTACACTGACTGCCATTTGCACCAACCATATAGGAAAATTAGAGAAAAAGAACATTTGCATAATAATTTGGAACATGGTATAGTTGACAACATGGGAGAATGTCTGTTTATTGCATTACCGTATATACTCGCGTATAAGCCGAGTTTTTCAGCCCAAAATTTGGGCTGAAAAGTCCCCCCTCGGCTTATACGCGAGTATATAAAAAAAAATAAAAAAATACCGCAGCAGCCCCGGAGGTATACAGGCCCCCCATCAAGTTCCAGGGCCCCCCCCCCCTTGCGCGCCAGCCTGTAAAGGAAAATCATACTTACCAGTGTCCAGTCGCGCCGTCCGCAGCTGCCGACATGACGATCCCGGGCTCCATTCAGCGTCTTCCGCATTTCCTGTAGTCACGGGCAATGACGTCATTGCCCGCGACTACAGCAAATGCGGAAGACGCTGAATGGAGCCCGGGATCGTCATGTCGGCAGCTGCGGACGGCGCGACTGGACACTGGTAAGTATGATTTTCCTTTTCAGGCTGGCGCGCAAGGGGGGGCCCTGGAACTTGATGGGGGGCCTGTATACCTCCGGGGCTGCGGCTGTATACAGCCCTGGGGCTGCGGCTGTATACAGCCCTGGGGCTGCGGCTGTATACAGCCCTGGGGCTGCGGCTGTATACAGCCCTGGGGCTGCTGCTGCTGTATATACCTCTGGGGCTGCATATGGGGCTGCATATGGGGCTGCATATGGGGCTGCATATGGGGCTGCATATACCTCTGGGGCTGTATATACCTCTGGGGCTGTATATACCTCTGGGGCTGCATATACATCTGGGGCTGCTTATACATCTGGGGCTGCTTATGGGGCTGCATATACCTCTGGGGCTGCATATACCTCTGGGGCTGCATATACCTCTGGGGCTGCATATACCTCTGGGGCTGCATATGGGGCTGCATATACCTCTGGGGCTGCATATGGGGCTGCATATACCTCTGGGGCTGCATATACCTCTGGGGCTGTATATGGGGCTGCATATACCTCTGGGGCTGCATATACCTCTGGGGCTGCATATGGGGCTGCATATACCTCTGGGGCTGCATATACCTCTGGGGCTGCATATGGGGCTGCATATATCTCTGGGGCTGCATATACCTCTGGGGCGGTATATACCTCTGGGGCTGCTGTATACTACCACTGGGGCTGCTGCTGTATACTACCACTGGGGAGGCTGCTGTATACCTCACTGCTGGGGGTTGTATACCTGTGCTGGAGTCCACCCTCGGCTTATACGCGAGTCAATAAGTTTTCCCAGTTTTTGGGGGCAAAAGTAGGGGGGTCGGCTTATACACGGGTCGGCTTATACACGAGTATATACGGTATTTTGTTTTTGAGTAAAGGATTATTGAGTCCATACTATTTGATATACTTTCCTATAGTGATATAGTTATAAATCAGGAGAAGATAAAGAACATCCGGCATGTAGAACCAAAATGTCAAAATCCTTAAAATTTAGCTTTTATTATAAATTCATTTAAAATCCAGGTAATAGTATGATTGACAGGAAGTTAAAGCAGACTATGGTCAGACTACGTGTTTCAGTACGTATGCCTTCCTCAAGGTCAGTTAAGACTTTTCGTAAGTGGTCAAAAATAAATGTTTGCTTCGGCCACCATTTTCCAAGACCTGTAATATTCACATTTTACAAGAGCTGCAATTGTGTGATAGCTTATTCTATGCTCTGAGCTAAAGTTTTTAATGGTTTTATTTTGGGATAGATACAATGTTTTGACTTTTGATTGTGGCAACCAAGAGAAAACATTATTCTGCATTTTTGATTTTTTTTCTCATGATGCCATTTACTAAGCAGATTAATTTTTTTTTTATTTCAATAGATCGGACATTTTCTAAATGTGGCAACATCAAATATGTGTATTTTTTTATCATTGTTTTATTTCTATTGGGGTAAAAAAGGGGTGATTTTAAATTATTTTTTTTTTTAATATTTATGAAAACTTGTTTGTTTTAACTTTTACTGGATTTAATAATCCTTTTATAGGACTTGAAGATGTGATTGTCCTTATGTCTAGGCTATACAGAGCAGTGTATCAGCACTGCTATGTATAGCAGAAATGATGATATCCTATGGATGGCAGCACACAGCTGGCGTTCACAGAAGGATCATAATGACAAACACAGGGGTCATCAGCAGACCTTCGGCTTTCATGACAGCTCATCAGCACCCCACGATCACATGATCAATGACATGTCTCTTGTCTGCAATGTTAAATGCCACTGTCAGTGATTCACATTGGCATTAACTTGTTAAGAGCTACAGGTGGAGCTGTAAGAGGCAAGAAGCTTGGTGGCTGATTAAATCAGCTATCAATGGTGGGGAAAGATGTGGGATCAGCATTCAAGCCCACATCAGCGGTAGGGACACGACACATGATGTAAATATATGTTATCTGTCATGAAGGGGTTAATCAAAGGGAATACAATACTCTCTAGCTGTAATTCTAATATATTTTAATTGGAATACTCCTCTGTTAAAGTCAAAGGAGCTAAGAAAAAAAAAACATTTTCCTATTAATCTTGATAGACAACACACAAAGGGAAGCAAGCATTCCACTACCATTATATCTGATTGACTCTAGTCTGACTATAATTAAATCATATTGTTCACATTTTATGGGACAGTAAACTGCTACAAGATTGTGTGGGAGGTGGATTGAGTACTGACAGGCTGGAATTGTAGTTGTTGTTCATAAGATTTCATATATTTCAAACAATAGCGCATTACAGTATAGTACAAATTCTGGCCTGATCTTATTGTTTCCAGTGGAAATAAGCCATGTATGAGCTACAATATCTCTAATTTGCCCTTTCTACTAAAATAGATTGCTTGGTCTGCAAAATGCCAAAGCTCAAATGCAAATTGTCAATTCAATGAAGAAGTGGACGAACTCTAGCGCCACCTTTAGGTATCTTCTCAAAGTCATAGTCAACTCTTCAACAAGCTTTTTAATATGACCAAGAATTTGTGCCAGATCAGAACCCCAAACTACAGATGCTGCTTTTCGGGGCAACTGCCCCTTATCAGTGTAGTGTGTGGGATATTCTGATCTAGCTGTATGAGACCTTGTCTTAGCCTCTCACACAGCCAGATCAGAATATCCCACACACTACACTGATGAGGGGCAGTTACCCCGAAAAGCAGCATCTGTAGTTTGGGGTTGTGATCTGGCACAAATCCTTGGTGATATTAAAAGGCTTGTTAAAGAGTCGACTATGACTTTGAGGATGGCTACCTAAAGGTAGAGCTAGATTTCATCCACTTCTTCATTAAAGTGATAATTTGTATATTTCCCAGAGGACCATTGAGGCTATAAGTGTCCTTATCAATTTATCTGTCTTATTTTCCCATGATAAAAACTTGTCCACTATTTCTGAAATAGGGGAAACATACTAAACTGATTCTTGAGGCTCTCATGACTGAGATCGCCAACAATGGAGAGGAGATTGCACATGTGCACCTCTACTCCATTCACTGTCTATGGGACTGTCATAAAAAGCTGAGTTCTGCACCCTACTTCCTCCAGCAATCCAAATGACAATAAGAGCTGTGCACATGCTCAATCTTGGCTTCATTCAGACTTTCTCAAAATCTCTAGGATTCCCAGTAGTTAGAAACCACTAACATTATTATAGATAAAGGATAACTTTTAAGTTTGGGAATACTCTTTACAAGGAGAAATAAAAAAAGTCCCGTAGATACTCA